>WBNM01032940.1:0-14463 GCA_013399055.1 Ramphastos sulfuratus | reverse complement strand
GGTCCCTTCTAACCTGAACCATTGCGTGATTCTATATGCATGATGAGAAGGGGACAAGCACATCGCCCATTTTCTGTCCTTACAGAAAGATCCCACAGCAGCAGAGTTGACAAGGTTCTGCTTTGAGTGGCAAGGTTCTTGCCTTGAGTGACCTGTACTAGTGGGAGGTGTCCCTACCTATGGCAGGGGGTTGGAAATGGATGATCCTTGAGGTCACTTCCAACCTTACCATTCTATGATTCTATGATTTCATTTGTTACCTGCACCCAATGCACATGTGCCCCTTTGGATGCTATGACTGCTTGGTTCAGGTAACAACTTAGTCCAGTACTTTACATTCAGTCTAGTCTAGAGACACCCAAGTGTCAGTATTATTGAATCACTGTGTGTGAATTTATGGGCAAAGCAGAGTTACAAAACTTGGGATTGGTATGGCTTAAAAATAAACTTGATTTCATCAAGAACAGATCCATCTCAGAATGATTGTACTCTTCAGTGTACAGCAGTCTATCAGGGCAACAGCTTTTTTTACACACAGTTTATTCTTAGTTATGAGCAATGAGATGATAACTGTCAAGGAAAACAAACAACTCTTCTGAGTTTGTGGGGGAAAAAAAATGATGCATGTGCTGAGGCTATTGATAGTGTGAGAAGCTTGCTGTAAACCCAGCGAAAGTCTTCTGTTACTCAGCATCTGCAAAGACATTTTTTATCCTCTAGCAAGAACCAAGATATTTACCAAAACCTGTGTTAATGAAACAGTGGAAACCAGATGGAGTGAAAATCAAACCTCCTCATTGCTGTGGTCAGAGAGAGTCCATAACTAGTAGCAATGTGACAAGATCCTCAGAAAATGACAGTAGGCTTAATCTTGCAGTAGAAGGTATGGGCCAGCATGTAAGGATGTTAAAAAAGAAATAAAATCTTCAATTTATGTAGTCTGGAAAAGACACAGAGATAATGTCAACTTTAATTACTGTTTTCTTCTGAACACAGGGAATAGGCCAAAGGCCATGAGTGGAAATTAAAGAAAAATGGAAAACAGATGGTAGGAAGCATGCTGCAGAAACTGGAATACAGGCAGCACTGTACATAATTTAGCAAAAAAAAAAAAAAAAGAAAAAAAGAAAAAGGGCCCTGTGAGTTATTTTGTCCCATTTTAAACAACATCATCTTATGGTCTGTTTCACAACAACATTATTAGCAAATCAAGTCACGATTGATAGCAACCACTGTAGTGTTTGCCAGAACTGAAAATCCTTCCTTCCCCAGCATCTTTGAAATATAGGTCAAGCAAAATTGGATGATGAAAGATAGCCACATAAATTAAGAGCCTGACATTTGGAAGTGCTGGTCACCAAAGCCACCATATATTTCAGGGGTTACTGCTTGACTACTTGCATTTTGGAGAAGGTTGAGATTGATTTAAATGCTTCAGCGTGGGATTAGGAGCCTAATTTTAATAAGCATTCTAAAATAAATCATGTCAATATTTATGATGATCTAGTGCAAAGTGCTGTTGCTTTGTTTCAGAGGCTTTTGTCCAGATAGGAAATAATCTATTCCAGGCAGAATTTCTTTCCCTTTCCAGCAGACTTCTCCAAGTTGAAGGCACTGATTAGGGAATGGCTCCTGACGTGCAGTGGAGAGGTTTTGAAGTCTGAAACTAGAAAGATTTTGTTGCACTAAACTGTAGAATGGTGAAATGCAAAGCTCAAATCATAGCCTTTGGAATTAGTCCCTAAAAATCATCTCTGTTTTTGAAATTAATTCTTTCCCTCTCTCCTCCAAGTCCTACAGCACAAGGATAGGGTGGCAAGGCAGGGTAAGCAGTGGGGCTGACCTGCTCTCAGTGTGTTGCTGGGCACCCCATGAGCTGCCTCTATGGCCATGCCTACTTGACCCTCCTGATGTTTTGGGCATCTGGAGCGGTGGGTGGATAAGGGCTGGCACACAAACCAGCCCACTGCCAGCAGCTCTGTGGCTGCATGCTGGGCTCCCTGGAGCTGCTGCAGCTTTCATTTTGGTTAACTTCTTGTGATCTAGATTTTGTGTATGGGATGGGTTTGAAGCCATATCCCACTTGGGTCAGCTGTACCACAGGCACTGCTCTTCTCAGCCTGAGAGCATTAATGGTTCTATTCAGGGTTATGCAGACCTGTGGTAGCTTAAGGAGCAGACAGCTCTCCTCTCAGCTACCCCATCTAATGTTTATGTGAAGCCAGGTCTGTGCTTTTTGTGGGTAACATCTAATTTGTTGGGTTTTATCTAGGATGAAGCAGAATCATGTTCAGCTCACATATGGGAACACCATGGCAGTTCTCTGAAAGCCCTTCCTCAGAAGTGCTGCTTCAAAGGAGAGGAAAAAAGGCTGAATGGTTACTTGCAAACATGTTAACATAAGCTCACTCATCCCTAGGCTTCCATGATGGGAGAAGGTAATGAGGTCATGGGTTGTTATTTTAGGTTCTGAAGACTGACTTTGAGAACTGAGGAAAAGTAAATAAAGGATTATTTATTAAATGAAGAAAGGATTATCCATTACAGGATAAATCCTGCTTGCTTTACGTGTACAAATAGTTCCCATTGACTATGAACAAGTCAAATACTTACCTAAGACATTTATAACTTTTATGTAACCTTATAAACCCACATCTATTCTTCTATGTCCTGGGCTTAAGAAGCCTGCAGAAGTTAGTCAGTTGAGTGCATAATGAAATGAAGTATCCTCATTTTTACTGCAGATATCCTCAAAGACAGGTTTAAAAAGAAGAAAACCTCTTATCTCTTTAACCACAAGGCAGCTTTATCCAGAAGAATATCCAGATAATTAAGCAAGCCTCGGTGGAGAGTCTCAGCTGCTGTGAGAACAGAGTGACTGGGAACAGGAAAGGAGGACCATGCAAAGCATGAAAACATTCCAAAGGTATTTAAATGGAAAGTTTCTCCTCCTCCTGCACATTCCTCAGTCTCTCAGAACATGGGGGCAGGGCTAACCCAGGGATGCTCCTTGCTGCACAACAGTAACCTTTATTACAAGACACTATAAATTAATTTCAGGATGATTTTCTTCCAGCTCACTGGCTGTAGTTACTCAAGGCAGATTAACCAGAACATGATCAGTTTCAGTCCCTATCCAACATCCTGAGCTCAATGCCATGTTCATAGTGGATGCCAACAGAGACAATGTTAATTGTTAACTCAATGATACTCTTAACTAATCACAGAACCACAGAATGTCAGGGGCTGGAAGGGACCTCAAAAGCTCATCCAGTCCAACCCCCCTGCCAGAGCAGGATCACCTAGACCAGATCAGACAGGAACACATCCAGGCTGGTCTTGAACAGAGAGAGCTGTTCAAGCTGTCCAGCTGGCCTCTCCAGAGAGAGAGAGACTCCACACCCACCCTGTGCAGCCTGTTCCAGTGTTCTGTCACCCTCACTGTGAAAAATTTCTTCCTTTTACATGGAATTTCATATGCCTTGTGCCTAATCCCAAAGTGCAAGGGTAATGTCCCTGAGGAATTGGGAGGACTGAGGTGATTCTGCCATCCCCTGCATGGATTCATACCTGTAATGACACATCCATACTCTGTGACCATTTGTGCCTCAAGTATGTCTACTTTTAAGTCACAGGGCAGTCTGCACAGCTTTTAACTGATGTTATGCTCCATATATTAGGTACAAAACCTGTTTTCATTATCCTTCATCCTTGTTGATTCAGTTAGGCATCACCCTCCCTACTTTGTTTCCCATAGTTTATAGCAGGAATGCGTAGATAATGGCTTTTCATTAAAAGAGAAGGAAACATTCAGACACTTATTTTAGTTTTAGTCAGAGGAACAGATGAATTCAAAAGGAAACTTTGGATGTTTTCCCCTCTTTCTTTGAAAAGCCAGCTACAGAAATTGAGGAGAGCAGACTTGAATCACCACTGGACAAGTGCATTCAGCACTGCACTGGAGTAACTCGCAGACATTCTTTTCCCTGTGGTGAACTATTTTGAAATCCCTCATTTTTGTCTGAATGGCAAATGCCAAAACCTCAGTGTTTTTCATGAGGAGGAATTCCTGTCTTCTGGCCAGCGCAGTTAGCTGCACAGCAAGAACTAGGAAGTTAAGGTTATGGTGAAGGGAGGATTTCACATTCGTGTGGAAGTTGCTTTCAGTCCTTGGACCTCCCGTGGTGCTGAGATGCCAAGCTGCAGAATTGTGACACTGTACAGAGAGTTATCAAATCAACTAATTCCTCAGGGCTTGGACCATTGTCTCTCTGTAATTTTTTCTCTGGAGATGGTTTTGCTAATCTTAGACATGTGTCANAACCTTACCATTCTATGAATGTGAAATCAGCAGCTACTGAGGGTTAGGTGTCTCTTATCAAGAAAGACAGGAACTTTTCTGGAGTCATGAAACACTTTGTTCTAAGAAAAATGAGTTTTACTCTTGCACTCATTATAAACTGTAAGCGCTGTGTATTCAGTTTGGTGCTTTGGGCTATGCAGATCTGGGTCTCAAGCACTGTCATTTATTTGACACAGTTTAAAGCCACAACTCTAGCTGCAATTTAGAACATGAAAAATAGTTTCCACTGGATTCCTGTAGTTTTGACTTCATCACTTGAGTTACAATGATTTCTTGTTGTGCCCGAACAGAGTCCACAAATTTGGCAATTTACTGCTTCCTGCAACAGTCTGACACAGTCTCCTGTGGGAGAAAAATAAGTTAAACACAGAACTTTTTCCTCTTAAGGAATTATATTGATCTTGCAGATGCTGAGTTGACTTACTGTGTTTTTCCTCAAAGCCCTTGGCTGCAGATTCACTTAAGAGTAAATATTAGGAGCCCTATCATCTCATTTCCCCTTAAACCTAAGCATTATAATCTCTGTCAGTCACTGACATTCAGTTTTCCTCTTGAAGATGATATTTAATAGTATGAAACAGCTCTTCAGTGTTCCCTAAATTCTGTGTTGTTATTCCCCAAACTATAGCTATTTCCTTTCTTTCAAAAAAAAAAAAAAAAAAAAAAAGGTCTGTGGTTTATATGCAGCCTGAGTTTCAAGAGCAATGTATAGAAAATATAAATATTTAAATTTGAAATATGGTTTACACTATTCTTTACTGGAGTTATTTCTTCTTGTTTCAAAAACCACGAGAGTATAGCTTGAAGTAGCCTTCTCAAGAGAGTAAACTCATCATGTGTCTACTTCAATGCTTTTGTGTTGTTCAAGGGCTAGCTAGACTGTGGTAAATAATCCAGACCTTAGCAGGAGGCAATGCTGACTCACATTCCTTCTGGGAGAGTTCCAGCTTGCATCTTTTGGTGTCTTCCTCCTCCTTTCTTTTACTCATTTTCCTCCTTGTTTTCTCCAGGATGGGAATGAAGAGTTTCTTTTATCACTGAAGACTTCTGTGATGTTTTTGATGTAGACCTGTATAGTTTTATTTCAGCTTGACTGGGCTCCTTGAGGAGAGTTTCCATATTCTGCAGTTAGCTAAGATATGTTCTTCACTTCAGACTCTTTGCAAACTGAGGATGTTCAGAGGGCTGCAGCAGCTCTGCTATGAGGATAGGCTGAGAGAGTTGGGGCTCTGCAGCCTGGAGAAGAGAAGGCTTCCAGGAGACCTTAGAGTAGCCTTCCAGCATCTGAAGGGGGCCTACAGGAAGTCTGGGGAGGGACTATCGACAAGGTCTTGTAATGGTGACAAGATGAGGAGGAATGGGTTTAAACTGGCAGAGGGGAGATTTAAAGTGGATGTTAGGAGGAAGTTCTTTACAGTGAGGGTGGTGAGACACTGGCACAGGTTGCCCAGGGAGGCTGTGGAGCACAGAATCACAGAATGTGATCTTCGATCCTGCCTTCTGCCTGCCCCCCCTTTATCCCCAATTTGTGCATGAAGCCTTTAAAATCTCTGAGGATTGCTGTGTTTTTTATGAGGAGAGGGCTCTCCCACAGCAGTGCACTGCCTTTGCACTGCTGTGAGAAACTGGGGAGAGGGGAAAGAATTTAAGCAAAGGTATTCAACGCAAAATCTGAGATAGTGCTTCTCAGCTTCCATTTTGCCATGGGTCTCGCTGAGCATTTGCCTTTGCTTCTGGTAAAATCTCATTGCTGATGCTTTGAAGTGTTCTTGTGCACAGAAAGTAACACGTTGGCTTTCCTCTAGTGGTCTTAGATTTGAGCTAAACAGGCACCAATACCTTTTGGAAAGACAAAGGAGCATCAGAGTACACTGCTCATGAAGCAGAGTTCTCAAAACAAGTCAGATGTGTTGATGCAGTCTTGTAAGGAAGGATTCTCTTCCTTCTATTAAAGTTACTCAGAGATTAAGTGTTGAGTAAAGGCAGGGAGGCTTATGAGGGGAAAGGAGTCAGCGATGTGCATTTCTACCTCTGATTATGAAACCAGCACTTTGAAGAGTTTTCATGAGCAGGAACAACTTATGGGACAGGGAAGTATAAAAGTTGCCCTGAATCTATCCCATGCTTCCTGGGAATGCTGCTGAAAACTGCAGTGTGGTGTTCTATGGCTTTTAGTGGCTGCAGATGATTATGGGCTACTGTGGCATAACACCTAATTGCAGATTCTCTTTGAGATCCAGGTAGGAAGAAAATGTGTCCTTGCCCTTTGGGTGTCCTTTCTGTTCACAGCTACAATGTGCACTTGGAGATATTTTTATATTTATCAATTTGATATTTACTGCCTTTCTACAAAGATGGTAAATAGTTTAGTTGATCTAAGGCAGCAGCTTCTGAAATGTGTGAGCTCAGTCAACTCCCTAAACTCTGTGGGAAAAGTGCTCCTTCAGAAGATTGTCCCTCAGAAGATCTGTATTTTGGAACAGTAGAAAGCATGCAAGGGAAAGTGTAGTTGAGGTCTTTGGTACTCTGATTGTGCTCCTTTTAGGAGTCTTTTGCCCCTTAGAAGAACTGCTCAGTGCTTCCATAGCATCAGTTTTGCAGTTTGCTCTTTGACACCTTATCCAAGTTGCTGTGACAGGGCTGACCTTAGATTCGTCCCATTTATGGATGGGCAAATAATGTGATCATTAAGGATGCATGCTGAGGTCAGAGGTTGGCTGATGTTTGTTTAATTGAGTCCCATGGCAGAAGCTGGAAAATCCTCAGCAGGAAAGGTTGTCCTCCAGGACACCTAAGAATACTGAAATAGGTCAGATCATTTGAGTCTGACCTTCCTGCACCTGGTGGAGCTTTTGAGTTTGATGCAGTGACTTTAAACCTGCAATTTCCTGATCCTAACCTTGCTAAAATGTTTAAATCTGTTCCTGTGCAATACTGTAACACACACTCAGGGTCTTAACATCTAAGATAGCTACTACTAGGTTTGGCATTTTGTAATTGTAATGAGCTGGATGTAGCATTTTGTTTGGCATCCAGTTAATGGGATAAAAAAAAGAAAAAGAAAAAAAAACATGAAAGAGAACAAAATGCTCCTAGTTCAGAAATAGACAATTCTGAAGGGGCATTGTGGAGAGGCTGCTGCTGGCCTCTTCTCACAGGTTATTTGAGACAGAACAAGGGGGAATGGCCTCAAGCTGAGGCTGGAGAGGCTTAGATTGGACATCAGGAAAAAGTTTTTCACTGAGAGAGAGGTCAGGGACTGGAATGAGCTGCCCAGAGAGGTGGTGGAGTCACCCAGCCTGGATGTGTTTAAAGAGTGGTTTGGATGTGGTGCTCAGGGCTATGGTTTGAGGTGAATCTTGTAGAGTAGGGTTCTAGGTTGGACTTGGTGATCCTGAGGGGCTTTGCCAACCTGAGTGTTTCTGTGATTCTGAGGTGGCTGGCCCAATTCATTGCTGGACACAAACCCAGAAGAGTGTGCCATTGCTGCTGATTCTGCACTGCCAGCTGAAAGAAAAGCAGATATTCCTGGTCAAGGAGATGAGAATTTCCTGGTGTGCACGTAGTGCCAGTGAGTGCCAGGAACAGCAGAGGATCTTTGATAATACAGAAGGGATTTAATGACTTAATGAACCTGCTGGACTGAATCAGTCAAGAAAGAACAAGAAGAGGTTTGAGAAAAACATGCTGACTTCTGGCAAGAGCTGCTTATTTACGGGACTTATTTTATGGGCTATGAGAGATCATTACTTTCAGATTATAGATGAGGATAATTAGCAGAATTTCAGTGAGGTAGCAGTCTTTTTGTTTTCTGAGAAAAACCTGGTTATATATAGCAAAAAATAAATACTTATTTAGTTATGTGATTTCCCTCAAGAGGACCCAAAGCCTGAGGATATTTTATCAAAGTGTTTTCCTTCTCAATATTTGATTTCATTAACAAATAAATATACTGTGGGCTGTACCATCCATCAAAATATTAATTGTGAGGGGGGAAAAAAAAAAGTATATTTTTTGCCCTGAGATTGTAGGGGACACTGTTTATTGGCTGGAACAAACACAGCCTGCTCGGATTATTTATCTTTCCTACTACTTGCTGTGTTAAAGAAGTGCAACATATTTTTTTTTGTTTTCATGTGTAATATATGGTAAGAAATTTGCATTCTGAGTGAAATGAACATACTGGAGACTCTCCTGGGGGAAAGATCATCTGGGGATGGTAATGGAAATGATAGGTGTGCAAAGATAAAATAAGGTGGCTTAGAGTATTCTTGTGGAAGTGAAAATGCTGCCTTAGTTACTTAGAATATGATGTTATCCTGCAGTGCAAGCTACATCTTAACAAAAAAGTGATATGTAATATCTAATAGCTATAGCTGATTAGTATGGGAACCCACCTGCATTCCTATATCCTATCTATGTGGTGAGCTTAGGCAATAACATTTTAATGTATTGTAAAGTTCAACTAACCAGACCCATGACCAAATGGGTAGACAAAGGAAGAGCTGTGGATGTCATACACCTTGGCTTCAGCAAGGCTGTGCTGCCCTCCAATGAGATCTGGAGAGGCTGAGAGCTGGATGAAGGCTAACCTCATGAAGTTCAATAAGGGCAAGTGCAGGGTCCTGCATGTGGGAGGGAATAACAACAGGCACCAGTGCAGGTAGGGGACTGCCCTGCTGGAGCTCCATGGAGAAAGACCTTGGAGCCCTGGTTCTGCATGGGCCAGCAATGTGCCCTTGTGGCCAATAGACCCAATGCCATCCCAGGCCCCAGCAAGTCTAGGGAGATTCTTCTCCCCCTCTACTCTGCCCTGGTGAGACCACACCTGGGATACGGTGTCCAAGTTTGGGCTCCCCAGTTCAGGAGAGACAGAGACCTGCTGGAAGGAGTCCAACAGAGAGCCACGAGGATGAGTGGGGGACTTGAGCATCTCCCCTACCAAGACAGACTGAGAAACCTGGGGCTGTTTAGTCTGCAGAAGAGAGGGCTGAGAGGGGATCTCAGCAATGGGTACAAATGTCTGAGGGGTGAGTGTCAAGTGGCTGTGGCCAAGCTCTTTTCAGTGGTCAGCAGCAGTAAGCCAAGGAGCAACAGCTACAAACTGGAACACAGAAGGTTTCAGCTCAACATGAGGAGAAACTTCTTTACACTGAGGGTGACAGAGCCCTGGAATAGGCTGCCCAGAGAGGTTGTGGAGTCTCCTTCTCTAGAGACTTTCAAAACCTGCCTGGATGCATTCCTGTGTGAACTACCCTGGGTGATCCTGTTTGGCAGGGAGGTTGGGCTCTATGATCTCTGAAGGTTCCTTCCAACCTCCAAAGTTTTGTGATTCTGTGATCCTAAACAGCTTCTTAGAATATGTAATGCTGTGTATAAAAATGGGTTTGAAGTCTTGCACTTATGGTCACATCTTCCTCTCGCACAACGCAAAATAGGTTCCTCGTGTCCAGCAAGCTGGGACAAGTTACAGCTTTTGGCAGCTCAGTGATACACATTTTAGGAATATAGATTCAGAGGGGAATAGTATTTTTAAAGTATGCAAAACATTGTTTTCAGAAAAACAAACCTTGTGTGTTACCAAAAAACCTTTGGCTTGCCTCAGTTTCAGTTCAAACCTGAGCCTTAGAAACCTGGCCTGTGTTCCTTAACCAGTTTACAACCACAGGCCAACTTTCAAGGGGAACACCCAGCTCCCCATGGGGAAGGATTTATGATTTTATTCAGGATGTATGAAATGTGATAATTTTGGCTGGGTTTCAGGAAAGAAAAGAGGGGGGCAGTGTCTACATTCATTCACGCCCCTTTCAGCCTGCTCGTTGGCAATGGAGCATTAATGATGATGAACAATGGCAGAACGGGGGCTGCAGAACAGACACCCTGGGCTTTGTAAGAAGGGCCAAAAACCAGGACAACAAACTGAGAAAGAACTGCCCCTTCTGTGAGCAGAAGCTGCTGGTGCTGGCAGAGCTCACAGCAGTTTCAGAGGGCCCCCATTAGGGGACCTTTCTTCTAGATTCTGAGCTCTGCTTGTCTCTGACCTACTGAAACAATCTGTTATAATCCAGTGTGAAGTCAGCCTTTGGAAATAGCTGAAATCAGTTGTGTGTCCAAAACTGATGTACGTGCAGACAAGGATTCCTGAAGTATGCAGGAGCTTTTCATCCCTTGAGCTGCACAAATGGACACTTATGTGTTTTGAGGGAAAGTTTTTGAAATAGAATTTTTAGAAGCTGAGCAAAGTGCATGGTATGCAATGGGCTGAAGGAAATGCTCCCCACTGCTCCTTCTTGCTGATAGTTCAGTGTTATCTAACACATGGCAACTTCCATTTAATGAGTGTGTGTGTGGGGAGAATTGCTGTCTGAAACAACAGTTCCTGAGCCAGATCCCTGGCTTCCATCCATCACCCCTCCACCACGGGGTCATGAGAGAATTCCTTGGGTACCACTGAGCTGCTGCTGGGGTCTGGCCCCTGCAGCACTGTGCCTTTCATGGGGGGAGCATGCCTGGGACAGAGCTGAGGGTTAGGCAGGAGGGATGCTTTAACAATTCATGAACTCTGGCAAGCCCCAACTGCTGAAAGAGCCCTTGGGAGGATGCTGCAGCTGAAGGCAATTTTGAGCAGTCTGAAGCAGCTTCGTGCTGTGGAGTGGGGTCCTAGAAGGACCCCATGTGAAATGGGAAGTGCTGAGAGCCTTGCAGATACTGTGCTTGGATTTTGATGCAGGAAGTGGTGACTGAATATCTGCAACCTGATGTGCTATCAATAACTTCAATAAAAGAGAGAGGGGCTTATGCTGGATAGGAGTGAACCCCCCTGCCTGTCATCTAAACATATCTGCATTTTGTGAGCAAAGCAATAACTTACTAACACGCTGGAAGTAACAGGTATTGCCTGGGAGGCTGAAAGGGAGAACTGAACTGCTGAGCTGTGTTCCACCTGGGATCTGCGAGAGCCTTGAGGTCATTGACAAAGATGTCTTGACTTGAAACTGTAAACTTTCTTTGGGATATGCTCTGCACTTGAATAATCAAGCAGGGAATGATTTATTGACATGTTACAGACAGAAGAATCATTCTAAAGGGAGACAAATACACCATTGAAATAGGTTTCTTTTTGATGGAGATGAAAATGAAATGCTTGGCTTGCTTCGTGTCATGATGTAGCTTGCAACCTTCTACATGCCCTCAGAGAGGAGGTTCATACCCACTACAGGTGTACAATCACAGAAGTGATTGTAAATGATTGGTTGGAAATGACCTCTAAGATCATCAAGTCCAACCATTATCTGTTATTCATTTTTTTTCCATAGAATATCCACCACATTCTTGTTGTGGACCTTATTACCGCTCAACAAAATCCTTCCACAGCCTCAGATTAATTAAAAAAGCAGCAGCAATGCAGCAGCAGGACCACATGAAACCAGAAAATCACCACTGGAGATGTCAGCCAGCACAAATTAAAAGTCTGATGGTTTCCCCATGTGAAGCTGCTCCTATCTGTCTCGTTGTGTCTTGATATTCCTAAGTGCATGGTAAAATATGAAATCGTAATTACACAGCTGGAAAATGTCTCCTCACCTGTAACATACATTTAGCTGCTTTGTTAGCATTGCCATTCAGGTACAATTTGAAAGCAAGAGAGAAAGTCATTCCAGAACCTCCCCAAGAAGGTCACAAACTCCCTTTGAAAGCACTGATACTTCCTTTTGTTCGCTCTTACGTATCCGATTACAAATTACTAAATCCTCCTATCCTGCTATTTGAGACCTTTCAGATTCTAATCAGCACTTTGATGAATGTGCAGCACAATAATGCAGATGAGTGATGTCACCCTTGATGCGTATGGCAGCCTGCAGGGATGAAAACGTGGAGAAACCACTCTGCCCTGCTGAGATCCCATCTTGAGTACTGCCTTCAGTTTGGGGGTCCCCAGTTGAAGAGGGACAGGGATCTGCTGGAGGAGGTCCAGTGGAGTGCTGTGAGGACAATTAAGGAACTGGAGCACTGCCTGATAAGGAGAGGCTGAGGGACCTGGGGCTGCTTAGTCTGGAGAAGAGAAGACTGAGAGGGGATTTAATCAATATTTATAAATATCTGAGAACTGGGGACCAGGAGCGGGGGACAGGCTCTACTCACTGCTGCCTGGGATAGGACAAGAAGCAATGGATGGAAGCTGCAGCACAGGAGGTTCCAGCTCCACACAAGGAGGAACTTCTTGACTCTAAGGGTCGCAGAGCACTGGAGAGGTTCATAGACTCATGGAATGTCAGGGGCTGGAAGAGATCTTGAAAGCTCATTCAGTCCAACCCCCCTGCCAGAGCAGGATCACCTATACCAGATAGCACGGGAATGCGTTCAGGTGGGTTCTGAATATCTCCAGAGAGGGAGACTCCCCAAATCCCTTGGGGACCCTGTTGTGGAGTCTCCTCCTCTGGAGACTTTAAAGGCCTGTCTGGATATGTTCCTGTGTGACCTGAGCTAGATTGTATGGTCCTACTCTGGCAGGGGGATTGGACTGGATGATCACTTTGGGTGCCTTCCAACCCCTGACATCCTGTGAGCCTGTGACAGTACTGGGACCTTGCGAGCTGAGAGCTTCCTTTGTAATCAAGCCTGACTGCAAATTGTTGTCTAAGGGCCAGACGTTGTTAAACTCCCCAGTTAAATAAACCACACAAACTATTCTGCTTAAAAGATGACCCTCTCCCTTTATGTTGATAAAGCAGAATGAAAAACTGCTACAGAAACCAACTGGAATAAATAAGAGCGAAATGTGAGTAAGTTTCACCAGTCAGCAAATGAAAGATCTTTTCTTTATGGGGAATTAGCTGACTTTCTACCACTTTGTAGTACAGTAAAGGAGACTTTAGATTAAATTAAGTAGAGATCAACATCATGGCCTTTTATTTATTTAGTTTTTATTCATGTGAGGAAAGAAAAACAACGTAGCCAGGAAAGAAGCAAAGAAAAAGAAAATCTTACAAGGTAAAATCTTTTCATTTAACATAACAAACCCAAGTCATTGAAGTAAAAGTCATTATTTATCTCTATTTATGTGTATATTAATATATAGATATAGAAAAAAAAAATGTCTTGCTCTGTCTTTTTGTTACTGCAGATGACATAGTCCTGACACGTTCTTTCAGTCTATTCAATGCACTTATCTTCCCTATTTCCATTAGATTTGACAACTTCATGGAACTATTTTGTAAACTAAAAGCTCTGCTGAAGGGATGTGAAGACAGTGCTGTGAATTTCAAAAGGAGAAGGGATGAAGAGACCTTCTCTGATACCTGCTCAACACCAGCTGATGTCCCTGAGGTATAGTGCCTGTCTGTTCTTATGTGATTTTGCATCATAACATCAATATTCTTTTAATGCTGATTATGAAGGAGTGACTTTGCCATCTTTTAAAACACACACTGTTAAACTAGGATAATTGGGGGATTTCCTGCCACCTTGCAGTGTGTGTGGGCAGTAGAGTGTGTTGTCCTGCTGGGGCTACCCATGAAATGATCACAAGAAAGGGAAATGTAAGCAATGCATGTGTTCCTAAATGTTATCTGATGTAAAGGAAAGTGTTCTCCATAGAGGTGCTGCAAACTCAAAGCAACTACTCTTCAGTAACCTTCCTGCTCTGCTGGTGCATGTTTGATGATGCTCTCAGCCCTTTAGGCTGCCACATCTGAAGTACAGGAAGAAGGCTTTTCCTGCAGAAGCTGCTTGAGTATCTTCAAGGTACCTTCTCCCTCTTAGCATAGGTAAGCAACCTGCTGTGCTTATCTTGAAAGAGCGTAAAAGTACCAAACTGCTTGCAAGTTTGTCAGCAGAGCTGAACAGATATTCTGTGGTATTAGATGTGATTATAGAATCAACCAGGTTGGAAGAGACCTCCAAGCTCATCCAGTCTAACCTACCACCCAGCCCTATCCAATCAACTACACCATGACACTAAGTGCCCCATCCAGGCCTTGCTTGAACACCTTCAGGGATGGTGACTCCACCATCTCCCTCAGCAGCCCATTCCAATGCCAATCAGTCTCTCTGTGGAGAACTTAGTTAAATACTCAGTGTAGAATCGTAGAATGGTAAGG
>WBNM01032927.1:14418-49620 GCA_013399055.1 Ramphastos sulfuratus | reverse complement strand
CCTCCCTGGTCCTGCTGGCCACCTGCTGCTCTTCCAGGCTTGTGTGAGGTGAGGAGATGGTGGCATGAACTCACAGAATTGTCAGGGTTGGAAGGGACCCCAAGGATCATCTAGTTCCAGCCTTCCTGCCAGGGGCAGGGACCATTTCTGCCCAGAACCACATCCAGCCTGGCCTGAAAAACCTCCAGGGATGAGGCTTCCACCACCTCCCTGGGCAACCTGGTCCTGTGTTTCACCACCCTTATGGTGAAGAACTTCTTCCTGACATCTAATCTGTATCTACCCTCCCCTAGCTTGGATCCATTCCCCCATGTCCTATCACTACTCTTATCACCATCCTCTGGTTCCTGTTCTTTAGATTCTGTTGTGCATCTTCTGTCTTTCAAATGCTTTACCTTAAGAACAGGCTGGTTTCTGAAACTGCCAGAAGTGGTTGTGATACCTGCATGGGAAGTCTGTTGGGCAGGCCTGACCTTCCCAGCACTAGTCCAAAGTCCTGGCATTGTCAGGGCTTGAAGAGAGCTGAGATGTGGAGCACTTCAGAGGCATCACTTCCTACACAGACCAGCCACGGGGGCTTGTTTACTGCAGAGGTGAGAAGATGTCTGTGGCAGCCAAGGGGTTTGAGATCACTGCTGTGACTTACATTCCCACTTCCCTCTCTTGGAATGATGTCAGCTTTCATGTCCAGGTCTGCTGCTCAGCATGGAGGAGGCAGAGCCAAGGCTTTCTAAGGTGGAAGTGCTAAGGACAGCACAGGCTGGTGGAGAAAAGCTGATGTGAGCAGGTGGAATGTTGTGCTTCACCTACATCTTACAGCTAAACACACACCCCCCATGCTAACCTGGGAGATTCCACATGGATGACCTTCACTGGTGGTCGTGAAGGGTTGGTGCAAGCTGGGACATTGACTCCCAAAGGTGTTGGGACTTACTCTGGCTCCTGACTCCTGGATGGAAGCAGCTTGCTGTAGCCTACCTCTGTTCTCTGAACTCAATCAATTCCAGGTCATTCGAGGTGACCTCTAATTGATCTTGAGACAGGAGACTGGGAATGATGTTTTGTGGTTTCAAATCCTCCTCCACCTTGTAAACAAAAGTGCTGTGGAGCCACCTGTGCACCTCGTGTGGGTGTAGCTTGTTTGTAAGCCTGGCTGGAGGAAACATGTGTTGAGGCAGCAGTGCCAGTGCTGCTCTGCACTGCATGCTCCTGCTGCCTGGGCTTGCATCCAACTCAAACACTTGAGTTCATTGAGGAGCTCTGCAGAAAGGTACTACCAAACTCTTCTGGGTTGCTTAACTGCTAGCAGGTAGTTTTCTCAGCTTGCTTTCCAGTTGCATGTGTGTCACTGGGGCTGTTCCTCACCCTGGGCTCATCCTGCTGATTAATTGCTGGGTTGTGTTCGTGTAATTTTGCTTCTTGCTCTGCGGGGGCCTGTAAGGTAACCAACCTAATGCTTGAGAGTTGAACACTGTCCAGCCTTTGTGTGGGGTTATAAATGGAGGGCTGCCTCCCATGTATCATCCCAAGAGCTGCTTTCTCTCACTGTCCTCCCCTGACACAGCAGGAGCAGCAGGGGCTGGGCTTCTGCTGCGAGCAGGCTGGCAGCAGGCACTGAAACCATCACACTTCTCCAGGAGTGCCAGCAGTGCCCGGGGAAGGAGGAGCTCAGGGTGATTTCCTAGCAGGATTCTTCAGGCTTTATAGGAACAGCCATGTGCCAAACAGGGCCTTACCACCTGGTTCACCCCATAGTGATACCATATGCAGCCAGCTGTGATTAAGTTATGGCTGTGTGTGCCTGTCAAAGTGGCAGTTCTGGCTCGGGGCACCTAAATGTTGCCATTGCCCTGAAACATGCCCTAGGGTGACCTTGTAGCCCCTGGGGTGGCAAAAGCCTTTCCCTGGGGCTCTGTGTGTGATGTTAGCAGACTTCTCAACTTCTGCATTCAGAGTAGCCAGTGAAAGCCAAGGACCATGAGCAGCAGCCTTTATTTATCTGCTTGATGCTAAGGTGTGCATTGTAAAGCAGTGACAGAGCCCAGGGTCCAGTTAGGCAGGATTTGAGTTTGGTTTGGGGTTTAGTTTCTGTCTCTCTCCATGTCTGAGTTTTGATCAGAACATCCAGGAGGAGGAATGCTGCATTTCTCCTGCCAACCTCTTCCAGAAGTCATCTCCAAAAGAGAGAGGGAAGAGTAATCACAGAGGGGACAGCTCTTGTTTGCAAGGCAGCTGGGCTACTAAATGCCTGTGGGAACTTGCCCTCTCTTCCTTCTGATTGGAATGAGAGTGTCTGAAGAGCTTTTTGGATCAGGACTCTGTTTCAGCCCACATACCTCAGGTTGTCTCCTCCAGATGTGCTCACCTGGCACTGAGCAGCTTTCAAGAAGCAAAACTTTGCCACCACTCTGAAGGCAGCAGAGGTGTTTCAGGCTGCTGAGTCTCTCTGGGTGCCAGGCTCTGCTTGAGCCAGCTGTGGTTCATGTGGGCTTATGAACCACCTCAGGGCTGTCCTCTGGGCATGAGTCTTGCATTGATGTACCTGGCTGTGAGCCCTCACCCTTGGAAGCTGGGGATGGGTGTGACTGCCTGTGCATGTGTCAGCAGGGGTTCTGCTGTCAGGACCCTCAGCCACCAAGATGCTGTTGAATCCCTATGGAGATGGTCACCCTTAGCCCTGGGGCTGTGCTGAACTGGTTCTTGCTCTGGGTTTGTCCCAGGCTGGTTCCTTTGCTGCATCTCCTCCAGCTCTGGCCAGGCTGCTTCGCTCCCTGCTTCTCGTGCTGGAATTGTTGTGAGGGTGCCAAGGCTTGTAGATGCCTGACTCTGAGCAAGGCAGGGTGTAAAGGTCAGAGTCAAGACCATTAATAACAAGGTGCAAACGGCTGCTCTCTCTGTAATGTGAAGCTTTTTACTTATTTCATTTTTGCACTTTGGGGGCTCTGTTTGCTTATGGAGCTCTTGGTGTCTGGTACCTATTTAGGCTGAGAGCAGGCAATTGGGTTCCTTCAGGCCTTCAGAGGAATGCAGAAAATTGTTCTCTGGTGTTGTAATTCTGCTGGGATAACTGGAGCTTATTTGTCTCACTGCTTATTAAATGCATACTTGTCTTGAGGTCCTCTTTTTTTTTTTCTTTCTTTTTTCTTTTTTTTTTTTTTCTGAGAAACGTTGGGTGAATCCCAAGGACCACGAGTGAGAGGAAGATTCCAGGGGGAGGGGGAGAGAGAAGTGCCTGCACCTCTCTGCATCATCCTCCTCCAGTGCCAGCAGGCTGAAGAGGTTAAACAGGAGAGCAAACTCCCCTGGAGAGGAGGAGACATACGTGGGGCTCATACTGACATAAATTAGCTTTGCCCTTCCCCCTGCCCAGAGATGACAGGCTGAGGGGAGATGCACCTCCCAGGCTCCTAATCTATGGGGTGTGTGTTGGGGCCACGTGAGGCTGTGCTGAGGCTTCAGAGTGGGACCAGCTGTGGAGGTTAGGAGCAGATGTGCACTGGTGCTGCGTTCCTAGCAGAGGGCAGCGTTGGCAGCAGGGGCAGGCTGCAGATGGGGTTCATACTCTGCCACCCTCTCAGTAGTACCCAGCTTGCCCTGGCTTGCTGTTCAGAAGGACAGGCAGACCTCTCTCTTCTGCCACAGGTGAGCTCTTCTGATCTTCATCTTGTGGGTCCAAAGCCTTTAAACACCAGATCACACTGACAGCAGCCATCAAAGTGGGCTTCTGTGAGTCTTCTTTGGTCTGAATTTACCCAGCTTTAAATAAAGGTGGATAGAGGGGGAAGGTAGCTTCCAGCTCCTGGCTCCCTCCTCCCTTCCTGGAGCCTCCGATTCGGGGTGTGCTCTGCGTGCCCCAGCCCTCGGCGCTGCGGGGAGCAGGCTGGGAGCAGGGCTGCTGCTCATAAGCTTGGAATTTTCCTCATTTCCAGCTTCCATTGTTGTGTTGTGATTATTTTGGTAGGCCCTTCGGTGAGGCTGGTCACCAGGGAAGGCCACACAACACCCACCCCCATTGCATCAGCACGGGGGCATCCACCGCGATGAGTCTGCTCCTCCGCTGGGGATCTTCTCGCTTTGGTTATTCCTGGCCGAGGACATTTCCCGTCTCTGGGTGGAAGGGATTGTGCAATCGCACCGTGGCCGCCTCAGCTCGGGCCCTTCTCTTGAGAACCTCTTGATGTCTGCTCTAGTTTGGCCGGAGGCTATCATCAGTGAGGAGGCAGAGTGACACACGATGTGACTATTGCATTCTCCTGCCTTGACTCATCTGCTGGGATTCCAGAGCAGGAACCCCCTGCTGCCGGCGGGAGCAGCCCTCCCTGACTGCCGCAGCAGTGTGGGGTGTGAAAGCTCCTGCACAGCCCCTGACAGATGATGCAAATGTTGTCCAAATGCCCCCTCCAGCTGTTGTCGCTCAGAGCAATGACCCCACCGGGCACCTCGACATTGGCACAGGTACCTCAGCCAAGCCCCCTGCCAGGTATGATTGGGATGGTGAACAGAAAGGGCCCCCAGCAGCAACGAGGGGGCTTCAGGATGGGGTGGGGCTGAGCAGTGGACACATTCTCCGTGGCTGGAGTTCCAAAGTGTAGCAGATGTACCCCAGCATCCACCCAAACGGCTGCTGCTGTCACCTGGGCTCAGCCCTGTTCTCACACACAGGTGGCTCAGTAGAGGAAAAGCCCTGGGCTGGTGTGGATCCTGTGCTTCCAGTGCTGCCTCTCTGCTCCTCTGTCCTCTCCAGCTTCTGCAGAGAAGGCAAGTTATTCAGAAGCTCATTAAACAATTAATTCTGCACCTTGTCCTTGCGTTCGGACGCGCTTTGGACAAGGAGGGCAATTAGAAGATGATCTTGCACAAAAGGCTCCCTGCAGGTTTTAGGCAGATAACTGAAGAGGGGCTGGGAGACTGCAGCCTTCAGAAACCTGCTGGGATGGGAAACATCTGCTGGCTGAGGATGAGTGTGCTGGAGGGGAGCTCGGTAGGGCTCGGTGGGAAGGCATAGGCTAGTCTGGGTTTCCTTCAGCCCACACTGGGACCTCTTCTTGCACAAGCACCGGGAGTTAGCTGCGGCTCGCTGCTGCGTTTCTGATCCCAGGCATTGTGCTTTGCTAATTGCTCGTTAATGACCTAGAAGTGAGCACAGCCTTGCAGAAGAATCACTCTCGCTTTCCTCTTCTCTTGGGCTGACTCCACCGCTGCTTCTTTGGCCGCCTCTGCAATCCTGGTACCTGCTCTCAAGCGCTGTGACTCCTGAGTGCTGGCTGTGCTGGGGCAGGGAGGGAGGCAGCTGGGCAGGGCATCCTGCTGCGCACCCTGCCAGGCTCTGGAGAGTTTGGTTGTTCTGCAATGTGCTGAAGGTCTCCAGTTCTGGTCTTGGTGGTGACACAGGCAGAGGAGAAGGCAGCAAACCCAAGGCAACCTGTCCTGAGCTTTCTCCTTTGTTTGGAGATGTTGAACATCTGCATGCAAAGGGAGGACGACTTGTGGCAGCAGCTGTTGATTAAGGCGTCACTTATCAGCAGGACCTGCAGCTCTGCCAAGGACTGGTTCTGCCGGAGGAGCCCTCCCAGAGGTCCGCTGGAGAGCAGAAATGTTTTATTGTTGCCTGACCCTGGGTCCCTCCCAGCCCACGGAGCATGTCCTGCTCTGGGAGGGAGCTGGGGACTGATTGCTGAGGGGCAGCATTTTCCCAGCCCCTGGTTACCTGACGGTGGCTGAAGCAGTAACGAAGATAAACGAGGGAGCAGAGCAGCCGAGGAGCTGCCGCAGGACCCAGATGCCTTCGGCCCGGCTCAGGCTCCAGCTCACCTGTCAGCATTCCTTGGGGGAAGTGCCTCTCCTCGAGGTTCAGAGGGCCCTGAAGGGCCTGGGCTGGGACTCAGGAGGCTCCCAGGAAAACACCAGCTCGAGTGTGAGCTCTGCAAGGGCAGTGTGGGGAAAAGGTGCTGCTCAGCACCCTCCTGCTGCCAGCACTGGCTGCTGAAGGGAGATGGTTTAGTGCTGTGAGGAAGGGGTTAAGCAGCAGGAGGAGAGAGATTCCTCTGGCAGGTTTCAGAGCTCTGTTAAAACATCACCTTTGTGCTTGTCCATGGCTCTGCAGCATCTCCGCAGAGGGTCCTGTTCCTGCATGAGCAGTCTTGGTGGTCTGGCACGGAGTAAGATGCTCTAATCTGGCCCATGGCAGACTCTTGACATTCTTTGAGCAGTTCTCATCAAAGCAGTTCTCGAAGTGGTTTTCTCTCACCACTTAAATGAATATTTCCTAGGGCCATTGGGTGAAATCCCCACTCAAGAGATGCTCTCTGTGCAGTAGCCGAGGGGTGGCTTAGGACCAGGATAATCTTCTTTGCCTTAATCCCATCCTGCTACTTTGACCTTCCTTCAGACCTCGCCCATGGAGCTGCTCAGCTCTCTCTGCCCACACATCTGGCTGCTGCTGGGGGACACCCTGAGTACCTGGGGAGCTTCCCCAGTGCCCCCAGCAGCAGTGGTGTGAGAGCAGAGCCAGGTGGAGCACGGGCAGGTGGGTGTCACTGGGGGCTTGTTTTTCCTGCTGATCTTAGCTTCTAACGTTCATGAACATAAGCTTTGAGTGTGTGAAGTGTCCTCACCTGCCCACCAGCACAACGGGAGGAAAGCTGACAGCACCTTGCCAGGGTCAGGGAGGAAGCAGGGCAGAGCCTGCCCAGGGCAGGGGACAGTGAGCTCTGCAAGTGGAGAAGCTCTTGGTAGCCTCAGGATGTGCTCAGGAGTTGCAGTGATTGAGGGGGATTTTTTTTAACCTGGGGCATTGCAGTTTGCAGGCTCAGCTGCCTTGGGCAGTGAGTCTGTGTGGGGGGATTGGCACCTTCTGACCACACTGTAAAATATCTGGGCACGAAGTAAAGTAAAATGCATAGAATCATAAAATCCATCAGGTTGGAAGGGACCTTCAAAGTCATCTTGTCCAACCTCCCTGCAGTGAGCAGGGACAAATAAGTCCTCACTGCTTGCCCACGTTGGGGGGAAAAGAACTGAGGAATTTCCAGTGCTGGGAGAGTTTGTTCTCTGTATCTATGGGCAGCTCTGTGGCTGCTGCCCCCCTGCTCTCAACCCCTTCATTCCAGCTGATGATTTGGGTGTTTGTTTTGTTTTTATGGGAGAGGTCTGAAAACCAACCTAGCATCTCCTGCTTCACCCATTGCTATGCCATTAGATGTCCTGGAGCCTGCTGCTGCTTGTGAAGGACTCCCCAGGGGTGTTGGATGCTGGAGCAGACTTGGCAGGAAGCCCCCAGCCTGTGGGGCTGTGGGAGCTGCAGGTGAGCAGATAGAAGAAATGTGTGGGGCTGATTCCTGCTCTGGAAACATGCCCAGCTGGGGGGGTGTGTGTGTGTGTGTGTGAAATTCAAAAAGCAAAGGAGGTAATTTTCTGATACAGGTTTATAATGAATTTTGACTTAAAACAGTAAGCAGTATACACAACATACAGGTGAGCTTTACAGAGACGCTCTGGTGTCTGGCTCCAGAACCTGCCACGACCTTCACAGACTCCTTTTGCTTTCTTTAGCCCTCCGTGGCCACCAGCCTCTGGGGGTGGCCCTTGTCCTTGTGCAGTCTCTCAGGTTTCAGTCCCAATTTACAGCTCCTCTTGTCGCCTTCGTGAGGAGACAGGGAGAAGCCTCCTGCAGAGGTTGCTTTGCTCAGCAGGGTCAGTGCTGGGGCTGCCGGGGAGAGATCCCGGAGCTGTCTCACGGTCAGCGGCACCCATCCTTGGCCTTGCAAAGAAGGGAAGAGCAAGGATGCTTCCTGCAGGAGTGGGTTGCTCTCAGCTAGTGTTTTGTTTTTTGCTGGTGAAACTGCAAGGTAAGCTCTCTGGGGAGGTGCAGGTGTCCGCAGCCATTGCGTCCCGACGATCAGTCCCCCCCAGCCCGCATCGACTGCACCGTCCCCGTGCAGACAGAACCCAGGGCAGCAGCAGGTTCACAGTCGAAGCAAGGCTTGCAGACCCCTCCTAGGTGGGGGATTATTTTTGCTGAGCGAGTGGAAGGGTCCGCGGTACCTCCTGGGAAATGTAGTCCTCTCTTTTAGTGCTTCGCAGAATTAATTAAATAAAAGCCATGCAGCCGAACTACAGCTCCCAGAACATCGCAGCCCTCGGGGCAGGGGTTGGGGGGACGGGGCGGGAACAAAGGGGGGGTTTAAAAGGAAAATCGCAAGGCAGGGGCCGGCAGCAGTAGCCTCTTCCCTCCGCGTTCCGTCGGGCTCAGGTCTGGTCCAACCACTCGGCCCGTTTGGGTGCTTTACAGGTGTGCACGTCCACAGTGTCCTCGCACTCCTTGCAGCGCACAGCGCAGCACCAGTGGAACTTGCACTCGCACTTGGTGACGCGGGTGACGCGGGTGGTGTCGTAGCCCCGCCCGCAGCACATCACCTCGCAGCCGTCCGTCCCGCGGGACAACTTGCTGCAGACGCGCCCGGCCGTGCCCAGCGAGCCTGCGGGAGGAAGCGACAGCGGCTCAGGGCCTTTTCGAATGNCTGGATGTGTTCCTGTGCAGCCTGCCCTGGGTGATCCTGCTCTGGCAGGGGGGTTGGCCTCAATGATCTCTGGAGGTCCCTTCCAATCCCTAACATTCTGTGACACGACTGCCCTGGCAGCAGTGAAACCTCCTTGCTTCTGCCAGAGCACATGCCATAGAGTGGCCTCCTAGGGCTGGGAAGAAGCTGCAGATCCTGTGCTTGCCTTAAGGGCACAAGTTGTAGCACAGGCAGTGAGCCTGGCCAGGGATGCAGCTTTGGCAATACCCTGCACGGCCTCTTCCCCATGCCCACTGCTGGAGCTGGCACCTGCTGCTGCCCGGAGCTGGAGAGCGAGCTGGGACCTGCTGGCCTGTCGGGAGGGGAGGAAGAGCTGAGCAGTGAGCAGAGCTTTGTGTCTTACCTGCTGACTTGTCCATCACGCAGTAGTCAGGTGAGTTCTCAAAGTACACCAGGTCTGTTTTTGTGGGCTTCCTGAAGTTCTTGTTGGCCACAGTGAAGCCAGTGCCATCCTGGTTCATCGTCACCTGGATGGCTCCATTGTACTTCTTCCTCAGGTAATCTCCTGTTTTCCGGAAGTCTGACATTGCCAGCCAACAAGTCCTTAGTGTGCAGGAGCCACTCACCCCGTGGCATTTGCACTCCAGCTTCAGGAAACGCTTCACTGCCTGTGGGGAGAGGGACACGGTGGGAAGAGGCCATGGCACAGGCATCAGACACTGCACCTGGGGCTGCTCGGCCCCAGTACAGCCCTTCAGCCCTGGCTGAGTGGGATGGGGCTCCTCAGGGGAGCCTCCGTGGGGGAGGCATTCCCACTGTCACCAGTGCCAGCGTCAGCAAGGACATGTGCTGGGGGCAAAGGTAAGCAAGGCACTGCCATGCCTTGATCCATTTGACGTGTCCCACGTCCACTCCATAGCATCATAGAATGGTTTGGGTTGGAAGGGACCTCTGAAGCTCCTCCAGTCCAGCCACCCTGCAGTCAGCAGGGGCAGCCTCCACTAGATCAGGCTGCTCAGAGCCTTGTTGAGCCTCACCTTGATTATCTCCAGGGATGGTGCCTCAACCACTCCCCTGGGCAACCTGTTTCGGTGTTCCACAACCCTCATAGTAAAGAACTGATGGAGCTCTGGGGAGCCTGAACTACTTGGAGATCTCCCAGATGACTGCAAGAGGGTTGGAAGGGACCCTCAAAGGTCATCTCGGCCAATCTGATGCAATCTGTCAATCTCCATGGGGCTGTTCTCTGGGCAGAGCATGCTGGGGGCCCTTGGAAGGCAACAGCAGTGTCCTGCCTGCATGCACAGCAGAGCCTGCCCTCTGTGGGCACCCAGGGTCCTGCTCCTACCCCCTGAGCTGCTCCCAGTGCCTGCTCCCCTGTGGAGGTGCCAGTGGGACCCCTGTCTGGGTGAGGCTGCACTCACCATCCTCCCGCAGCGGTTGTTGTGCAGGTTCATCAGGGCCCTGGCATCCTTCACCTTCTTCTCCTTGGCATCCACGAAGGCCTTGGCGAAGCGGATGCCGTAGTGGATGTTGTCGCTGCAGCCGCCCCAGTCGAACTCCCCGCGCTCGTCCTTGGAGCGGCCTCTCTTGAGCGGGTCGCAGCTGCAAGCCTTCAGGTCCCCTTGGCTGCAGGCCCTCGTGATGGCATAGACCACCCCAGCTGAGGAGATGGCATAGACGAAGGCGGCCTCCCTGCTGCCTGCCGCGGGGAGGGAGAAGGGGATGGGGAGTGAGCCTGCCAGGCTGTGCCAGGCGCCTGCAGTCCACCAAGGGCTAGGGCACTGCGCAGCAGCACCTGCGTGGCTGGAGGCAAGACCATCTCACACTTGGGTAAGTCCAACCCTCTCTGCTGGCCACCAAGTCCAGCCTTGGCTCTGCTGGCACCTCTCGGACCAAGGAAAATTTCACACTGAGCCTTGGGCCTCAGCAGCTGGTTCTGGGCTGCTCTCAGGGCTGCCCAACCTGCTGCCCTCCCTGACCTGCAGCTCAGAGGCTGTGCGGGTGCCCGTTGGTGCCGAGGCTGCAGGACCCACCAGCACCCTTCAGCTGCATCTGACACCGAGCGGGGGAGCTGGTGCTGGCTCTGGCTGGGCTGGGCTCTCCCTGCATGGCACAGCTTGCTGCTGCTGCTATTTTATGTCTCTGCTTTGAGTTCGCAGCTGTTTTTATAACGCTGTAAAAGAAGCTGCAAATCAAAACCATGCTCCTCTCCGTTTCGAAGAAGCCTTTGAAAGCAACTTCAAAGGCAGCAGAGCTCTCTTTGGGCCTCGCAGGATGGGGCTGTGGCAAGGAGCTTTCATCATTCCCCATCCTTTGCCAGGAGAGGACATGGGCAGCAGCAAAGGTGCCATTGCAGGACAAAGAGGCTGAGACTGGGCAGGGTGAGTGCTGTGCCCCAGAGCTTCCAGCTCCCTTCCCTCAGGCCAGCTTCTTTCAGGGGGTCTGGCTTGCAGCTCTGCATCTCAACTGCCCCATGGCAGCTGCCCCTTCCCCCCACCAGCTGGGAGCAAGCCTCCCATCCCCAGCTCCTCACATGTCCTCCATATGAGCTGCTCCTGGCTATTCCCAGATGCCTTTGATTCGGAGGCCGCGTGGCTGGATGCACCCCAGCACGTCACAGGGTGCAGCAGCACCTGCCCCACAGTGCTGCTGCTGCTGGCACCAGGGCTTCCCTCCCTTCTCAGGGTCTGTTCACTGCTGGAGCCCTCCTAGGGGCAGCTGGGGCCCATGATGCTGCTTCTGCTCTGGAACTACCTCTGATCTTGTCCCCATGGTGCCTTTCCATGGGTCCATCCTTGCTTGTCCTGCATCCATCCCTCACCTGGAGTGAGAAGGTCCCTCCCGGGCAGGGTCTGAGCCCAGACAGTGGTGCAGGGCTGGTGACTGCCTGCAGCCCTGGTCCTGCTCCACCTGGGGAAGCCGAAGTGAGGACTGGAGCTGCAGCTCTGCCTTGCCTCCCCTGCCATGCGAGGGAACAGCCAGTTCCCACGTGAACTGCTGAGTCCTGGCCAACCCTGCTCTCCAAATATTTATATATCCCATTACTGTTTACATAGGAGCCCGTTCTCCGGAGGTGTCTCCTCCTTCCCCATTCTCCCCCAGCGCTCCCCCTGCTCCATCTCATCTGCTGCAGCTATTCCAAACGTGGTCCTCTGCTCCCATTACTGCTTGATTAATTTACAGGGAAAGGCAAAGCTCTCCCAAGGGAGTAACCCAAGCCACCGGGCACGGCAGCCTGGCGAGAGGAGAGACTGCCGGGGGCAGAGGGCGTGCGGCGGCGGGGCGGGCACGGGGCAGGACCTACTTCGCAGCATGACCCGGCCGAAGACGGTGTGGTCCCGGTCCAGGGTGCTGCAGTTCCAGCGGTGGTGCCGGAACTGGTGCTGGCACTCGCGGATCCACTCCTTGGCTCCCTCCCCGACCGACTGCATGATGTCAGGGTACCTCTGGCACAGCTGCCGCTGCTTGTTCACCAGCCCAGGGATGTTGTCGCAGATCACCCTGGCGCCCAGGGCCCCAATGTACCTGCGAGAGAGACAAGGGCCAGGTTATGGCACTGCCCATGGGGCAACTCGCAGGGTGCCAGCTCCCCGGAGCCTGTCCTGCTGAAGGGGATCTTGCACCCAAAGCCTCCTTTCCCTCTTTTGATTTCTAGCTGTGTCACAGCTCCTCTGGACCCTTCGGAGGGGATTCCCCCAGAGCAATCTGCCCTCCTTGCAGCATCCCCTCAGTGTGGGTGGCTGTGGAGCAGGGTGAGACCTGCCTGGGTGCTGGGTTCAGACAGGGCACTGCTGAGCCATCACCACGGCTGGGATTTTCTCTTTGTGTTTGACAAACTAATCCTGAGCTGCAGCAGCCCGAGGCAGGCAAAGCTCAGCTCTGGGTGTGCATCACTGTGGGAGAAAAGGGGGGGCCCTGGGGAGCCCATCTGCCCCTGGAGACACCCAGCTGTGGGTGCTGCAGGTCCTAGGGTTTGTACCCCTGAAATGCCAAGTTCTCTGTGAGCCCCTGGGGCTGCAGCAGAGGAACCTGCTGATGTGCAAAACCTCCCTCCCAGCCCCTTCCCTCCATCCCAGCCCTGCTCTGCTGAGCACAGCAGGATGATGTCCAGCTGAGCCCAGCGCTGCCAGCACAGGCTCTGTGATCTCTTCTGCCTGTGACCTGGCTGGGGCATGCTGTGGGAGCAACAGGCCCTGGCACAGGCACTGTGTGATGCTCAGGTAGGGGAGAGAGAGAGGCAGGCTTCACCCCTCACTGCTGCAGTCCTTCTTCTCTCCTACTCCTCTGTGCAGGTCTTGCAGTGGTGAGCAGTTATGATGGTGCCCTGATGCTGGGTAACTGGGAGGACCAGACTGTGCTTCCTGCCCTGCCTGTGCCCTGCCAGCACCCTGCCCCCCTCCCTGCAGCGGTGCAAAGAGGGCTGCTGCTGGGACCAGAAGGGCAGTGTGCAACCCACAGCCTCACAGACTGGCCAAGATCCATGGGCATGGGGAGGGACCCTGAGCTCTTCCTCACAGCCTCTCACCCTCCTGGACAAAGGCACAACATGGAACTTTCCAGCCCTGGGCTGCCCACTCTCCCCAACTGGGCAGCAGCCACTGGTGCCAGAGGCTGGAGTTTGCCACCGAGTGCAGAGCTGTGATTCTGCCTGGGAGGGATGAGGCTTGGCTGGGATTTAAATGTTTCAACCCCCCAGAGTGGAAGAAAGAGAACTCCTTTAATAATAATCAAAAGCCACAAGCTTGGGCACTGTTTCATTCTCTCTCTCTGGCCATGTTCTATGCCTTCTCCCAGCCCCAGGCTCAGGGAAGCCCTGGGAGCAGGGAGGGTGAGGGGATCTGTTCCCTCGTTCACAATATTGTGTTTACACACTGGCAGAAGCAGGAGGTCATCCCGGGCTGGAGCTGAGGATAACAAACCCAACTCCCCATGGCTCTGCGAGCCGCGGTGGGGGGGGGCAGCAAGCGTGACTCACATCGTGCCCATCAGCCTCTTGCCCTGCAGCAGAGGCACGGTGAGATGGCAGAAGCCATTCAGAACAGAAGAGCCAACAGAAACTCATCAGGCAATGCCAACTGTGGGCATTGAATTGTCTCACTTGGGGGGGGCTGAGAAGCACCCACCAGCAGGGTGATGGCATGAGCCAGCAGCCTCCAGTGGAGCTGCAGAGACCCAGTGGGAAGCATGGCTGGGTTCCATGGCCCTGAACCCATTCTGCCCAGTCTGCCTGCTCCCAGGGAGGAAGGGGACAGCAAATGTGTCCCTGCCAGTGCTGCCAGGAGCTGGGATGAGGCTGCTGGGAGCCAGTGGTGCTGCAGAACGGAGGTCACATCAGTAGCCAAAGGTCCTCTTTGCTGGAGGAAAGAGCTGCTGGCAGGGCTGGAAAAAGTAAGACTGGCTTTGGTGAGCCACGAGAACCCTGTTCCCTGCCTGCCCCTTGTGCTGCTGAGCTTTGGTGGGCTATGAGCAGGGCTGGCACTGGGGAGACACGGAGGCAGAGGAGAGCTGGCAGGTACAGCAGTGCCCAGCCCAGCCCTGGGAGACACATCAAGGCAAAGCCTCCAGACAAGATAACGCCAGCCACTCCCTTTTTCACACCGAGCTAATTACGCCTCATTAATTCTCCTGCCAAACACCCAGATCAGAGCAAACTGTCAACAGGAGAAAGTGGAAGGAGAGCAGAGCGAAGGGCACCGACCACCGCGGGAGCACCTCACAGCATCCTAGGTCAGCGGCTGCACCTCCCTTTGCTGGGGGGCTGCAAACCAGCAGTGCATTTGCTGTGGTAGCAGAGATGATGTCCTGAAACCCACCCCGCGGCTGCTGCGGTGCTGGGAAGCAGCATGGCACAACAAGGGGGACAATTCCTCACGTGCCTTGGCCAGGCTGGGGCGATCCTGGTGAGCCAAAGCTCTTCCATTTCCTCAGTCACTCTGAAATGGAGCGTGACAGGGAACATGGGAAACTCTGCCAAGCAGAATTTTGGGAAGGGAAAAAAAAAAAACCCAAACATTTGTTTTGGATTGATTGAAGCATCCCTTCCGATTCTATTCCTAAAAGCCTGTGACATTTGAAAAGCACTGCAAGAGGCAGGACAATGAATGTTCTGAGAAGTCCCCAACTGCCTTATCGGAACTTCCAGTTTAAAAGATGAGGCTCTGCTGGAAGTGGCAGAATGCTACACTGGGGGGTGGGGAATTTGCATTTTTATAGCAGAAAAAAAAAAAAGAAAATCCCCAATTCAGCAAAGCCGTGAGAGAAAATTGCTCCCGATGCTGGAGGCTGCTCCAACCTGGACTTCTGCAGGTCAGGAGAGGCAGGAGCAGGCTGTGAGTGCTGGGTTGGAGGGAGGTAGTTAATCTGGTGTGTGTGTGGATAGCAATGCCTGGCTCGTCAGACTGGGTTCCATGGGATTTTGCCTCCTGTAAGGTCCTGGTGTCTGTTTACTGAGCCAGGAGAGGGGCTGGCACCGACCCCTCAGACAGCCCTTGGCGAAGGGAAGCTGCATCAGTTATTCCCTGCAAATCCACCTGCAATCCCAACCTCACCGCATTTCCCATCGGCTCCTAGGGGAGATGGATGTGAGGCACGGAGCTGCGGGACTCACTCTGCTGCCACAGGGACATCGGACCCCAGCTCCTGTCCTCCCTTCCCGACTTGTGCAGCAGCAGCGGCAGAGGCTGGAGCCTTCAGCTTGCAGAGGCAAGTGGCTCCAGAGCCTGCCTTCTCCGGCCCTGCTGCTCCCTGCCCTCCTCCCCCAGCAGCCCGGTGCAGGGATGCAGCCGAGAGTCTTCCCAACAGCTCAATGCAGGGATGCAGCCGAGGCTCTTTCCCAACATCCTGCTGCAGGGATGCAGCTGAGGCTCTTTCCCAACAGCCCGGTGCAGGGATGCAGCCGAGGCTCTTTCCCAACATCCTGGTGCAGGGATGCAGCCGAGGCTCTTTCCCAACATGCTGGTGCAGGGAGGCAGCCGAGGCTCTTTCGCAGCAGCCCGGTGCAGGGATGCAGCCGAGGCTCTTTCCCAACAGCCCAGTGCAGGGATGCAGCCGAGGCTCTTTCCCAACATGCTGGTGCAGGGATGCAGCCGAGGCTCTTTCCCAGCAGCCCGGTGCAGGGATGCAGCCGAGGCTCTTTCCCAGCAGCCCGGAGCGCGGCCGCTGCGATGCTCGGGGGAACAGGAGACAACTGTCACATCTTGGCTCCCAGTTGTGGTTCTTATTCTAAGAGTCTGCTGACTTCGGCTCTTGTAAACAAGGAGAAACCTAAATTGCTTCTAAGATAAACATGCAAATCAGAGGCAGCCGCATCTATTTACTTGGCAGCAGAAGTCTTGTGCTAAGCCCTGTCCACGGCTGGACTCAGTGCTGTGTGTCCTGCTCCCGCACTTCCATCGCCGCCCGCCCGACTTCCCTCGGGGCTCGCAGACTCCTCGGGGAGCTGTCGCGGAACCCTGCGGCCAGTGGCGTGTCTCTGTCCTCGGCTCTGCTCTGGTTGAAGCCTGAGGAGCTGAGAGCTCTCCTTCCCATGGATGCTCTCCTCCCTCTTCCCTGCGGGCTAGGAGGGGATCCCTGCAGCTGCATGTGGGATCTGCTTTGTCTTGTCCCAAGGATCAGCTCTTGTTTCTTCTCCGTCTTAGAGGGCTGGGATATTTCTGAGTCTGTGTGCCTCTCCCCCGCTGCTGAAATCTCTAACAGGAAAAACCAAAGGACCCAGTGCCCCTGGTGAGGCAGTGGGAGGGCAGGAGCATGGCCAGAGCACAAAGCACCTTAGCACAGGCAGATGAGAGCTTCTCCACCTGGAGAAAGCAGAACTCCTTGGCAGCCTGGGCCAGCCCCAAGCAGGTCAGCATCAGCCTAGCTAGGGGAGCAGACTGGCTGTGGAGCTGTGGGGGTGGTTCCCCAGCTGCTAGCAGAAAAGTTTATGGGGTCTCAGGGACTGCTCTGAAAAAAAACAAACAAAAAAACAAAAAACAAAACAAACCCCAAAACCCAGCAGTTTGAGTGTTGCTTGATTTCAAAAGGGATAGTTTTGGAATTGCCACTCAGGCAAATCTCAGAAGGTGAAAATTTGTGCTCTGCTTTAGAATTAAAACAGCTGCTGAGATGCTGGAAGTTCCCACTGTGGTGAAACTGCAGCTGAATCAGCAGCAGTAGAGGCACAACTTGAGATGAGTGATTCCATGACTGATGCAAACTGAGCTTCACCGAGTCACTCGTGCAGGTTAACTCTATGTTGGGAAAAGGATGCCCATGCAAGCAGTTCTGGTGATGGAGTAAGGCAGACCCCAGGCATGGGGAAGCTCAGCTAAGGTGGCTCTGGTTGTCCCTGGCACCAGCCAGGGCCACCACAGCTGTGACACCCAAGAGTTGAGGCATGAGGCTTCCTCATTGGCACTTGTTAGTACAGGGACAGTTCATGGCTGCAAAGGGATGGGCACACTTAACAGATCTTCCTGCAGCTTCTGTCCTCCCAAGGATCCTGAAACTGCTTTGCCACCTGTCTGTAGCTTATTGTTCAGTGGCAGAGCAGGAGTGGCTCTTTTCTCCTCAGCATAAGGAGATGAGGCAGCCTGGCATTTTGTGCAGTGCTTGGGGCTCTGAACTTGACCAAGCCATACTCAAACCAACAAAGAAAACCAAAAAGCAATCAGCAAGGAAAGCACCAAGATGGCCTTCCTGGCTGTGACAAGCTGCATCTCAGTGCTGCGTCCTCTGATGGGCACTGCCTGCCTGCCATGTGCAACTCTCCCACCTGATGTGACCCAGGTAAATGACCTCAGCACCGTGAAGAAAGGCTGAGCTCTGAGACCCTCCACAGCCCAGCAGTGCCAGCAGATGCCCATGAGCTGAGCTCTAAGTGGGGCTTGGTCCCAGCTCAGGACATTGCCCACAGCACTGGTTCTTCTCTTGCTCCTGAACATGCCATGATCAACCGTGAATGCCTCCTGCTCCTGAGACAGCCCTGGTAGGGTGACCTGGAATGGGTTTAGGCTCCACCATCACAGTGCTGGGGGTTCCTCTGTCTTTTTGCAAACTCAGTGCTGTGAAGCCCCCAGAGTTCCCCTTGTCCATGGCCAGGTGAAGTGTGATCTGGCTGTGCCCTTTCTGACACAATGTGTGCCCATGAGGGCATCTCCAGCCTCTTCTCCCTGATCCGTGCTGGGGCAGGTGGTGCTGCCTTGCTTCCTGTCTCCCTGGGTGGGAGATGCTCAGCTTCTTGTGCAGTCCCCCAGGCTGGGGCTGTGAACTGGTTTTGCACAGAGCTTCCTTGCTGCTGGCTTCTGCTCCAAGAGCTCTGCTGAGGGTGAGACCAGGGCACAGGCTGGCATCTTGGTGGCATCGTGAGCTGCCGGAGTCCTTCCCCTGGGCAAACTGACTCAAGCCACTGTGGTTCTTGTGACCACATCGACAGTCTCAAGAGATCAAACTAGGAGCCAAACTGTCTTGGCTTCAGTTCTCTTCCCAGTCCCACTGAGCCAACACCAAATCTGTGTCTCGGTGGGAGTCTGGAAAGCCCCAGGCAGCAACTGGAGACACCTCTAGCAGATAGGATCAGATCCAACATCTCTGCCTCCCTGCCCGATTAAGAGCGAATTCCACTGCGCCTGGCAGCCGTTCACCTCCTCAAGTTCCTTGCATACTTCCCAAGGATGCTGCACTTTCCTTCCTCTGCTCTCCCTGGCTGTGGGCAGACAATTTATAGCACTCTGGGTTGCAAGGTGTGTGTCATGGGCGTGCTACAGACATCTGAGATGCTATTTTATTATTATAACCCCCCAGTATTTGATTAAGCCCCACTGGGAACGGAGCCATCCTGGCCTGCTGGAATTGTTAACGCCTTGGAATGATTAACAGTCCTAATTTCCTCACTTAGAGCCACCACTCTGTGTGGTGAGAGTGTTAGTCTCTCTTGAACAGTTTTTAGTATCACAATGCTCAGCCACTACCCCTGCCAATCACGGGGTAGGTTTCTCATTTTCTGCACCAATATCTTTCTGTTTCTTGTGTCTCAGCCTTTTTCCCAGCTGGGTGCCCTTGGTTCCTTGTCAGAGTCCCCTCTGTGGTTTTCCTGCCTCCCTGTGGGATGCAGTGTCTGTGGTCCTGGGGAGCTGGACCCTGATGAGCACCCTGCCCTGCTGTTCCCTCAGGTTTGCTGTTGGCATCTTGTGTCAAGAGTGACTTGGGAAGCCTGGGATTGGTGTGAAGTGGGACATGGTATGTGCAGAACACCTCTTAAGGGCACAATACAAAGTGCCCATGAAAAATATGCTTTATCCTGAACCTCAAAGCACTTTGGAAAGAGAGTCTCTGGTGGTAAAGCAGGATGGATGATTCTTCTCTCATCCATGCCATATCTTGCGTGCTGGGGGTGAGGTGCTCAGAGCAGAAGCTGTGGGCTGGCACAGAACCCAGCCCAGCACTCCTCACGGTGGGCTGCAGGCACCGCTGGAACCTCTATTAGCGACAGGAAAAGCTAATGAGTCTGGAAGAGCAGAAAGGTTTTTTTCCTGCTGCATTTCTTTGTCAGGAAGATTTCCTCTAGGTGAAAGTGACCCCCGTGAAAAATGAACTAAGACACACGATTAGGATCATCCTAACGGCGCCGAGTGACTGAGGGAACCCATCTGTTCCCCCGCCCCGACCGGGAACACCAGGGCTGCTGCAAAGGCCACAGGGGTCATTCCCCATCAGCCTGACGTTACTTTCAAACTGCTTTTTCACGGCGTGGCTGCCCAGCCAGCTGAGCTGCGAGCTCCTCGGGATAAAGACTTCCCGGTCGCTGACCTCCCGCTTTTATTGCTATGCAAAGCGCTCTGCAGCAGCGGACGCGCAGCCGCCGCCAGCCCTCCGAGCTCCCCCGGGCACTGCACAGCACCACCTCCCCTGCAGACCCTGTGCTGCCCTCCTGGTACGTCCCCTGTGACAGCCCTCGGCTGGCACTGGGCAGATGAGAAGCTGCTTGGCAGTGGGGCATGGAGGAGGGGGTCCTAGAGTGGTTCGAGGTGGAAGGGATCGTCTGGTTCCAACCCCCTGCTCCAGGATGGCAATGGGAGCTATGGACTCTCAAAGCCACTGTGTGAGCTGCTGAGACCTTCTGCCAGTGTGACCCTCAGAGCCACTGTGTGAGCTGCTGAGACCTTCTGCCAGTGTGACCCTCAGAGCCACTGTGTGAGCTGCTGGGACCTTCTGCCAGTGTGACCCTCAGAGCTCCTGTGTGAGCTGCTGGGACCTTCTGCCAGTGTGACCCTCAGAGCTCCTGTGTGAGCTGCTGGGACCTTCTGCTGGTGACGCCCCCCTGGGGGCTGCCCGGCTGAGGCTGGCACAGAGGGGAGGCAGCAGCACCTCTGTTACCTGGCCAGCTGCAGAGCTCCTTTGTGCAGCTGTCTTAACCTTGGCTTGATTTCAAACATTCCTGCTGATGCTATTTCCCCTCCCACACACCTCAGAGTGATGCCTGCTTAAATCAGCCCCTCTTTCCCCTACCTCACATCCACCCCTAAGTGTGGCTCCATCACTCCTTGTGCCTGTCCACTGCACCTGCCCCAGGGCCCAGCGCTGGTGTCACAACACAAGCAGAGGACAGCCCCTGGAGAGGCCCAGCTGCAGGAGCACTGCTCCTTCCTGCCCGCGCTGGTGGGACCAACCCTTCTCCACCTGCAGTGGGGGGTTCTGCCAAGTCCTTGGCAAGAGCCTGACACCAGCTCTACCACACAGGGTGCAACGGGTGCCCCTTCTCTGTAATTTGCCGTTGGTGTGCTACCTCCCCATGAATCATGGAACAATCTAGGCTGGAAGGGACCTTTGAGGGCCAAGCCCTCTGCCATGGACACAAACCTCCTTCCCTGGCCGAGGAGGGCATCCAGGGGGTGGTTGCTGCTTAGCTCTGAACCAGAGCATCCCTAAGACACTGCCCATCTGGGCATCAGTCCCCAGGGTGCAGCAGCTTCCCCATAGCCCACCTATGCCTTGAGGATCCCCACGTGGCTGCCAGGCTCTTGCACGCTCCCCGACCTCCGTTAGCCTTCCTTCCACAGATTTGTTTTATCTCTTTGGGAGCCTGATGCCTCCCATCTGTTCTGATGCCAGATGAAATAAAATATTTGTAGTTTCCAAGGGCTGTGGTTAGCAATAAACAAGTTAGCTAACGAGGATTTGGTGTGCTGGGGGGCTGGGGGGGGGGTGTAGTGTGGGCTTGCAGCGGGCGGCTATGTGTGAGGGTGGGGTGCAGGGGGTGTGTGCAGACGCCTTTGTGTACATTTTTCTCTAACCAAACCTTCCATTTCAAATGGCTTTCCACACCAGAGCAGCCAGCAGGGCTCTCCATAGCCAGTAAACTCCTACTTAGTTATTTACACCGAGTTTGTTTATTGCACAGTTGATGTTTATAAGCAACATTGCCTTAACCTCCCAAATCTTTCAGCAGGAATTTCAGAGGCCGCTCTCGGGGCTGGCCGTCCCCTCGCAGGGCACAGCCCTGCCAGCCCCTGTCGGTGCTGCTCTCCCTGCTCGACTGCACGCCAGTGTAAACGGGATTTAGGGATTTTCCCATCGCATTCCATCTTAATTTCCATCTGTGTTTCGTCGCTAAGTAACACGGCGCAGTTTGGGAGCGCTTCTGCACCGCCGCTGCTGCTCCCCACACCGCACCGTGGCCTCGGGGCCCAAGCGGTGTCACTGGGCACAACCACGCCAGGCCGAGCCTGTTCCTTCTGCCCTGTGCTTCCAGCATAGCCACACACCCACACAGACACCCAGGAACACTTTTCCGAGCACCAAGAGGACCAATTCCTGGTGATGCTGCGAGGCAGCGTGGGCCGAAGTGGCTGAAAATTAATAATTTGCAGTTGTTTAGAAGAAACATTTGGTTGATATTTCCTCCCTGCAGACTGTGATCAGAACTGACCCCTTTCCCCTCCCACCCCCCCCATTAATCTGCTTTAAAAGCCAGCTCTGAAAATGAGAAGCATTTCCTCTATTTCCACAAGTTTATTGTGTGTGAATCCCTAGAAGAATTTGGCAATAATAATAAAAATAAGGAGCGATGATGCACCACCAAATGTATTCACTGGAATATCAGCAATGCTGAGGATCTGCCTGGAAACCTCTGTAAAGCACTGAACAACTTTTTCCCAAACCACAGCTGGGTGAAACCCTTCTCAGCAAAGCACAATTCCATCTAAACAGGCTGTTGTGTCAGGGCAGACACGGCCCCTGCACCGCGCTCGCTTCAATGCAGGCTTCCCTCAGGAGTCTTCTGCTCCATAGAAGAGAAAGTGAGACCAAAGACCTGAACCTGAGAGTTCCACAGGTTTGGGTTGTAATTAATTCTGTCAAATCCTCATCAAGATCTCATCAATGTTTATCAATATGTGCAGGGTGAGTGCCAGGAGGATGGAGCCAGGCTCTGCTGGGCGATGCCTGATTCCAGGACAAGGGGCACTGGGTGGAAGCTGAGGCAGAGGAAGTTTCATTTAAACACGAGGAGGATTTTTGTCACTGTGAGGATGACAGAACCCTGGAACAGGCTGCCATGGGGGGTTGTGGAGTCTCCCTCTCTGGAGATATTAGAAACCCTCCTGGATGCATTCCTGTGGGATTTGGTATAGGAGATCCTGCTCTGGCAGGAGGGTTGGACTGGATGAGCTTTGGAGGTCCCTTCTAGCCCCTGACATTCTGTGATTCTGTGACTCTCTGATTCTATGATTCTGTGATTTTGTGATTCTATGATTCTGATTCTGTGATTCTATGATTCTGATTCTGTGATTCTATGATTCTGTGATTCTATGATTCTGATTCTGTGATTCTATGACTGTGATTCTGTGATTCTGATTCTGTGAGTCTATGATCCTGTGATTCTATGAAGTTGCCACACTCAGGGTCCCTGGGACCAATTCTCCTTGCTGACAGCGTTCAGAGAAGCCACCCCATGGCCAAGGAGAGCCTTTCTCCTTCCAAGGGGAAGCTGCCAGCCCGGGAGTGGATCTGCAAGCCATGAACACAAACCACCGCAGGAGCTAAATTCAGCTTCTTCGCAGTAAGCCACAGCTCCTGGGAGCTGGAACGTGGTTGGATTCCCTCCCGCCTGTGGGGAAGAGAAGTGCCCTTGGGAGTAGGGCAGAGACCATGGCGGAGCTGTTATGGGCAAAGTGGGGTAGGACTGCAAGGAGGGAGATGTTTTTCACACTTCTCCTAAAGGAATAATTTTCACCCTCCAGCAAGGTGCCCACATCTGTTACCACAGCTGCCCAGCTCTGGGCAGACGATGCTGGCACTACTCAGTATCTTGTCTTTTTCCAGCTGCTTTTACCCTGTGCACCCACTCAGCAGCTCTAGCAAGCCTTCTCCACAACAAAATTAAACAATCCAGCTTCTCTGCTGCCCTAAGACTCTTCCTTCCTCAGCATGCAGCACATCAGCCACATCACCCTCACACAGATGCAGCCCTGCCTGCGCCAGCGCTGATGGGTGGGGGCAGGTCTGGGGCCGAGGCCAGGCCAGTGCCTGCATCGACCTGACACTCGCCTGTGGTGACTCATTTTCTCACCAGTGATTTCAGTTCCTTGTGAGCTGGAGATCTCTTCTGAGTATGGCAAGGGTTGGCATTGCCATTCCCAGTTTGCATTCTAGGTGCCCCCCAAAGCCTGTGCTGCTCTTGGGATGAGGTCTCCTCACACCATCCACTTCGGTGCCTGGTTGCATCCCGCTGCCTGAGCAGCACATTCCCTGGACTCCTCACTCCCTCCCAGCCCTGCATATCACCCAGGGATGGCTGTGCCAGGGATGCCAGCCTGGCCATGACCGCTGCGTGCCCAGACGTGCTCTCAAACCCTGGGCATGCTTGTGCTATCAGCCCCACTCTGAAGTGCTCACAGGCCCTTCTAGCACGCTCCACGGTAGCTGAGGAATTCCAGAAACCAGCGCTCTTGTTCTGTGGTAGAAGGGGCGAATTTAACTAAGCTCTGCTTCATCCACTGCGATGTGCTAATGATGATGAGCCAGGGTGGAAAACAGCCTTCTCCACGAGATCAGAGAGAACTTTCACAGAGTGGGGGCCACTGAGAACTTTTCTGCAGCAGACTGCTGTTTTCACCCATGTTACTGAGCTACTGAAGCAGCTCGGGGTGGCTTCCAAAACCCCGCAGCCGTTGTTTTCCCCAATTACTCTCATTCGGCACAGAGATTTTCATTGTTTGAGCCTCTGGGACTGGAGGTGATGAATTTCTAAAAGGTTGCTATTTCTGTGGCATCATCTCTGGCTACTCAGAGCCTCGTCTCATCCCACCATGGGCCAGCAGCGGCTTCCTCGCTCAGAGAAGCTCTGACACAATTCACGGGGCGATGCCGCTGCCCGCAACCACCCGGCAGCTCTGCCAGGATCTCCGCTAGGATCACCGGATCGCTGCGAGTGGATCCGGGGAGCTGCTCGCTGCTGCTGCCGCTTCCCCTTCCGAGCTCTAAACCCCACCGAAGAGCTGATCCTGCCCCTGCCCCTGCCCTGCCGGCAAAGGATTGGAAGCAGAGGGGTATCCCAGTGCGTTCAGCCCGCCGGGAGCCGGGGGGGTCCCCGGAGGACAAACGCTCGGCGGTGCTTTCGGGGCGCGGGGACCCCGGCGGCTGCGCCCCGGAAAAAGCCTCGGTACCGGCCCCGGGGGACAGCAGTTCCCACTCCGCCGCTTCCCCGGGGCTCGGGGCTGCCGCCGCCGCGCAGGTGGAGACAGGGGTAGCCCCAAACCCGTCCTGCCGCGGGGCTCCCGGCTAGAATCGGCACCAGCAGCGGCGACGAGAGGGGAACAGGGCACCCGCTCAGCCCCGGCCGGTCCCTATCGGCTTCCGCTGCCCCTCGCCCAGTTCCCCCGGCCGCACGTCGGGCTCCGGCTGGGCGGAATCCGTTGTGCACTCGCCGACGCTGCCGCAACCCCCGGCCGCGTTCCCCGTCCCCGTCTCCATCCCTATCCCGATCCCGATCCCGGTCCCGGTCCCGGGCACTCACCACCACGAGGAGTCGGCGCGGGGCGTGAGGGCGAGCAGCAGCAGCAGCAGGGGCAGGCAGAGCCGCGGGGCCGCGCCCGCCGTCCGAGGGAAGGCTCCGCACTCCGCACGCCCGGGGGCCACGGCAATCCCAGGAGACGCTTCCAGGCGGTTTGGGCTGAGCATATCTCTCCGGGGCGGGCTCCAGACCGAGAAATGACCGGGGAAGGAGCGGGGGGGGAGGGGGTCCTGCCCGCGCTCCCCTCGTGGGGCACTACCCGTCACGGCCCCGCTGCGCGGCTGCCGGCTCCGCGCTGCTGAGCGAGCCCCGGCTGGGCCCCCGCTCCCGGGAACATGCTGCTGCGCGGGGGGCGGCGGGGCCGGGCCGGGCTGTGCTGGGCTGGACTGGGCTGTGCTGGGCTGGACTGGGTTGGGCTGGGCGGCGGTGCGGGTCCCCGCGGGATCCCGGTCCGGGGCGCNCGCTCCCACCGCCCGCGCCCGCAGCCGCCGGGGATGCAGCGCGGAGCCGCCGGCTGCGGCCGCCCCGTCGGGTTCCGCCCGGGGAAGGGTCTCGGAGGCTCTGCAGGATGCTCGGGGCCGGGGCTGGGGTCGCTCTGGCCCCCGCCAGGTGTCACTGCAGGGCGGGAAACCGCTGGGGCTCCATCAGCACCGGCTCCGGGGCGGGCAGGAGCGGTCGGGTCGGTCAGTCATTGCTCCCCGGGGCTGAGTGTTGGCGATGATGGTGTCCCCAGCACCTGGGGGACAGAGTTACAGCCGCTGCTCTTGGGACACGCACTCCTGGGGCTGTGGTGTCCAACAGTTTGCCCAGAGAGGTGGGAAATGCCCCATCCCTGGAACCACTCCAGGTCAGGTTGTTTGGGACTCTGAGCAACCTGCTCCAGTTGGGGATTTCCCTGCTGACTGCGGAGTGGTAGCATCAGATGAGCTTCTCACCCAAACAAGTCTCCGATTCCATGGTTGCAGCTCTCTGTGCCATTCTGGGGAGAGCTCTTTCACTTCTGCCATGGCTCTGCTGTGTGTGGCTGTGGCACAAGGGAGAGCCAGTGGGTGAGCTGCCCTTAGCTTCAAGCTCTCCTCCATTCACTGCCCTAAAACTGTTGTCTGGTAGCCAACAGTTGGCTGCTAGCTGGTGAAGACCAAACTCACCTGGGAGTGGCCTCTTCCCAGTGGTCCTTCCACAGCCTGGGGGTGAGCAGGTGTTAGGCTGCAATGGTTAACCTCTTGCTGCTGGTGCTTCCCAGCATCCCTATTTATTTACTGGGATTGTAAGCACCATTATCCACCAAAGGACTTTTCACATTGCTGGAGCCCTCTGCCCACCCCTGCTTGTTCTGCTCTTTCCTTCCCATTCCTGTTGCTGCAGATCAAAGCTCAGCTTCCCCAGTCTGAGAGGAGCAGGCACTGGAGACTTGCACTGGTGATGATCCAGTTACACCTGGGAGAGCTGGTAGGGTGCTGTCCTTTGGTGACTCCACACAGGTGTCACATCACAGCTTGTTTCTGTGTGGTTTTCATTCAAAGAGAGGAGACTGAGCTGCCTCTGTCCTGCTCTGGTGGGAAAGGATGGGGAGGGGGTGACAAGTACCATGTCCGTTTGAGTGTGCAGGTTTTAACTGTGACACGGTGCTGGGCCAGACTGTGGCTCATCCCAGGATGAGGGGAAGAGGCAGCTGGTGCAAGCANGGGCTGGACTGGGTTGGGCTGGGCGGCGGTGAGGGTCCCCGCGGGATCCCGGTCCGGGGCGCTTAGCGGGGCCGGCTGCCCCCGGGAGGTGTGGGGCGGGCGACGGGGCCGGGCCGGGCCATGGAGGTCCCCGCTCGAAGAACGGGGACGCTCTGGGGACGGGAGCGCGGGGGCCGCGGCCAAATATCGCCGGCGCCCGGCGTGCTGCGGGCTCTCATTGGGCAGAGTCAGAGGCGCGGAGCCGCAGCTCCGGCCCGACCGACCCCCACCCCCCGGGCAGGTCGGACCAGCCCCCTCCGCGCTCCTGCCCCCGCCGCCGCCGCCGCACACCGGGGCCGCTCCCACCGCCCGCGCCCGCAGCCGCCGGGGATGCAGCGCGGAGCCGCCGGCTGCGGCCGCCCCGTCGGGTTCCGCCCGGGGAAGGGTCTCGGAGGCTCTGCAGGATGCTCGGGGCCGGGGCTGGGGTCGCTCTGGCCCCCGCCAGGTGTCACTGCAGGGCGGGAAACCGCTGGGGCTCCATCAGCACCGGCTCCGGGGCGGGCAGGAGCGGTCGGGTCGGTCAGTCATTGCTCCCCGGGGCTGAGTGTTGGCGATGATGGTGTCCCCAGCACCTGGGGGACAGAGTTACAGCCGCTGCTCTTGGGACACGCACTCCTGGGGCTGTGGTGTCCAACAGTTTGCCCAGAGAGGTGGGAAATGCCCCATCCCTGGAACCACTCCAGGTCAGGTTGTTTGGGACTCTGAGCAACCTGCTCCAGTTGGGGATTTCCCTGCTGACTGCGGAGTGGTAGCATCAGATGAGCTTCTCACCCAAACAAGTCTCCGATTCCATGGTTGCAGCTCTCTGTGCCATTCTGGGGAGAGCTCTTTCACTTCTGCCATGGCTCTGCTGTGTGTGGCTGTGGCACAAGGGAGAGCCAGTGGGTGAGCTGCCCTTAGCTTCAAGCTCTCCTCCATTCACTGCCCTAAAACTGTTGTCTGGTAGCCAACAGTTGGCTGCTAGCTGGTGAAGACCAAACTCACCTGGGAGTGGCCTCTTCCCAGTGGTCCTTCCACAGCCTGGGGGTGAGCAGGTGTTAGGCTGCAATGGTTAACCTCTTGCTGCTGGTGCTTCCCAGCATCCCTATTTATTTACTGGGATTGTAAGCACCATTATCCACCAAAGGACTTTTCACATTGCTGGAGCCCTCTGCCCACCCCTGCTTGTTCTGCTCTTTCCTTCCCATTCCTGTTGCTGCAGATCAAAGCTCAGCTTCCCCAGTCTGAGAGGAGCAGGCACTGGAGACTTGCACTGGTGATGATCCAGTTACACCTGGGAGAGCTGGTAGGGTGCTGTCCTTTGGTGACTCCACACAGGTGTCACATCACAGCTTGTTTCTGTGTGGTTTTCATTCAAAGAGAGGAGACTGAGCTGCCTCTGTCCTACTCTGGTGGGAAAGGATGGGGAGGGGGTGACAAGTACCATGTCCGTTTGAGTGTGCAGGTTTTAACTGTGACACGGTGCTGGGCCAGACTGTGGCTCATCCCAGGATGAGGGGAAGAGGCAGCTGGTGCAAGCAGTGGTGCCAGCCTGGGGAGGGTGGTGGAGGTCTGTGTCTGGATTGCTGCTGGCTGTAGATGTTGAAGTGACACCACCTTGGGCTGAGGTTCTCAGAGCTTGCACCCAGTGCACGGAACTTCTGTCAACCTGTTTGCCAGGTTTGATGCTCTCCTCCACAAGCCCTGACTGGCAGCCCACAGAGTGTCCCCTGGGGTCCCCCGGGTCTGTGTCAGGATGCCCCTCCTCTGCCCGCACTCAGAGCAGAGGCTGGGGCAGCCCTGGCCGCTCCAGCTGAAGCTCAGCCGGGCAGAGGCTCCATTTGATCTTCATGGAGATGAGCGCTGGGCTCAGGGTGTCTGGGTGCTTCATCCACATGAGCTGCGGCGGGTAAATAAACACGGCTCTGCTTTCAAAGGCCTTCACGATTCATTAACTTCAAAGGAATGAGCTCTCTATTTTCTTAGCAGGTTGATTGCTCCAGAGGCTGCTGAAGGTAGTGGCTGCTCACGCTGGGAAGCTGGGACAGGCGTTGCAGGACCGGGTGTCACGCCCTGAGGGGCAAAGGGACAGTCCGGGTTGCTGTTACCCCTGGGGAGGAGGGCAGGATGAAGAAATAGACAGGCAAGGGCACTCTGTAGCTTTCCCTGCCCTCAAATGCTGCTCTGCAGGTGGCATCCAGCATGCCCAGGGTGTGTACCAGCCCCATGCCTGCTCTAAGGAAGGCTCCCCATCCTCCCGCAGTGGTGAGGGCAGTGTAGTCTTGCCTGCCCATGCCATCCTCCCATGGGTGAGGGGGCTGTGTGCCCTGTGAGTAGGGCTTGCTCTGGAGCCTAGTGTCCCCCACAGCTGTCCCCTTGGCCAGGGCATTGGATTCCTGCTCTGATTGTGTGGGCACAGGTGCTGGGGCTGTGCCAGAGGGATCGCTGCACCTCCCCAGTGCTTGTGCTGGGCACAGCTCAGGAGCTCACCTTTCATGTGGCAGCCCCATGAATAACTCAGAGCCTTGTGTAATTGCAGCCTTCTGGAACCCCAAGGGGAAAAATCCCTGTCCTGGGATAACCCTCAGTGTCAGGCCTGCTTGGGAAGCCTATTTTCTGAGGCAACAAAGCCCCGTTATGGACAGGTCTATTGGGGTCTTATTTTGGGATGGGTCACACAGCTCAGCTAAGGTCCTGAACTTGTTCAAAAGGGGCCACAGCAGGACCATGTGCCAGCAGGGTCAGCACAATGGGCACAGCTCATGCTTGCCCCCACTACAGCCACAGCACAGCCTGGGCTCTGTGGGGACATGGTGCTGGACATCATCACTGCCCAGCTAGTGAGAGTCATGCACTTGGCAGTGCCCTGCTCCATGCCAGGGGCTGTGATGCCCACAGGACTTGGGTCTCCCAGTTTGTGCCAAGGAGGATGCTCGGGAAGAAGCAGCTCCAGGTGGCTGGAGGCAGGTAAGGGGGTCCTTGCTGGGGGACAGAACTGGGACACAATGGCCATGAGTGGGCTCTGCAGGCTGTGTCTGCCTGGTTTGCTGAAGGAGATGCTGTGGTTATTGCTGAGCCCTGAAGGCTTCAGCACCTGGTGGTGAAAGGTCTCTTACCCCCCAGAAAAGGGGCAGCTCCCAGTGGCTGAGCAGTCCCCAGTTAGCCCCTGACTGTCTCTCTGAGGTGCTAAGAATACATCTGGGACAGCTACAAATAACCCAAGTGATGAACTGACCCTTCCCAACAGCTCCACCATCATAGAAACAGGAGCCAAACAAACAGGCAGGAGCAGCTCCTGCCCCCAGCAGAGGCTTTGTCAGTCGATCCTCTGCTTCCCCTGTTAATTGCTTTGTTCCTTCTCAGATTAATTGATGAATTGCTGTGGGGGACACACAGTGCCCTGCTTTTCAGCCACATGCTGTTGGTAACCCTTCAGCCTCCGTTGGTATCTGAGCACACAATGTGGGGGCAATCTCCCCTCCTGTGTGTGCCTGCTGGTGCCTGGCTTGGAGTGGACACCTCCTGGTTGGTAAATCATAGAATGATGGAAGGTTGGAATCAGAAGAGACCTTAAAGCTCACCTAGTTCCAACCCTCCTACCGTGGGCAGGGACACCTCATACCAGACCAGGTTGCTCAAGGCTCCATCCAACCTGGCTTTGAATACTTCCAGGATTGGAGCCTCCACAACTTCTCTGAGCAATCTGTGGAAGGGCATTTGGGCAGTGGATCCAACTTCAAGCCAGGGCAGAAGGTTGAACAGTGACATTAAAGCCCTCTCTGATGTCAGACCTGCGTTTCCACCTAGGAAATGTTTTCCCTTCCTGGACTAATTTCCCAGATGCCCTGCCCTGGGAAGAGCTGATTTCCTATCACAGGACCCATCCTGCCTGCAGCACCAGCCTGCTTGCAGCTCCGTCCATCCCCTCCTCCTTCCCTTCCCACCCGGGTTGCCCTCGCTGGATTTGCAGCAGTGCCCAGGTTCACGTTGGTTGCCCTAACTCCGGCCGCGGTAGCCATGAAGTGCCCGAAGGCCAGAACCGCTGCAGTAACTCCCCAAAACATCCCCGCAGCCCCAGCCCCCATCACCCTCCGCAGGATCTGTGCGCTGTGAGCCGCGGCGGGACCGTGCCGGGAGGGACCCATCATAAATCCTGCGGCTCTCAGCTCCGCCGCGGCCGCCCCGGCGCTGTCTGGCAGAGGCGAGCCTCGGCTGTCATCGGCGGATCAGACGGGGCTGAAACTCGACAGGCCTGTGGAAAAACACGGGGTGACATCAGGCAGAGACACGCAGCCACCGATCCATCTCCCGGCTCAGCGGCTGCTTTATTTAGACCCAGGCAGGGCTTTGAGCTGGGATTTTACAGCACTGGAGCGGAGTGCGGTGCCTGTCCCACAGCCCCGCAGCTGCTTTCCTGTGCTGCTTGAGGACATCTCCGCCTCCCCCAGACACTTATGGAGAGGCTGAAGTGAGGCTCAGGAGCGTCAAAGCCAAGCCTACGCCGGACCCTAGCTGGAGGGACCCAGTACCACTGTGGCACTGATATTCCTTATCCCAGTTTCCAGCTGTTTTCTTTGCTCTGAGAGCTTTTCCTTTCCCTCCTCAGCAAGGACAGCTCAGCTCCCCTGAAACGCAGCCCATCGAATTTGAAATGCTTTGTGAAACTCTGTCAAGGGAGGGTGGTCCCCAGGGCACAAACCTGCCCTGTTCCTTCATTTCCAAACAACCTTTTCCATGTCCAATGACTTTTTGTTCTGAGGTTGTTAACATTTTCATCCTACTTTCTAATGCAAAAACAAGATCACAGTTAAAATAATAGATTTAGGGTTTATCAGCTGAAGCAGTTCAAGCCATCCACATCTCCTGAGTTTTCTTTTGCAGATAACCTGGGAAAGGCCTGGGTGGGTGATTCTGAACTGCAACAGAAACTGCTCTCAGAATGTTTTCCAAAGGCAGAACTTGGTCTCCTCTGCCAAGCACTAAGTGGCCAAGGGAAAACAAAAACCAAACAAAAAAACCCCCACAACCCTATCAGGTAATATCTGCAGCATTGTTTCTAACTGGGGAATTTTTCCTGTGATTAATAGAAGTGGAGAAATGGGTCCAAAGCCTGCACACACTTTGACCGTGGAGCTCCTACAAACCTTGGCTGGGCTCTGGCTGGAGTGATCAGGCTCAATTAGTGCCTCCTCTCCGGGGCTGTGAGCTGTCACCGGCAGTGCAAGGGAGGATTTATGTTTCCTTTTCCTCGGAGTACCATCGCTGCCTGAGCATTTAGGGAAATCGTTGCACTGTTGGAAGGCAAATTCCTTCTCCTCTGCCGCGATAGCGAGGAGGCTGCTGCCCACCCGTCGGTGCCGCTGGGATCAGTGCCAGGCAGCAGTGGCGATTTACTGCTGGTGTCACCAACCCCAGGGCTCTCAGACATGGGGTCCAAGGTGAGAAATCCTCCTGTTGGCTGCCCCAGAGCTGCCTCACCGAGTGGGACCAGACTCCTGCTTGCACTGCACAGAGGCACACCGGGTGTCTGCCAGGACAGTGGCTGGAGCTGCTGAGCCCGTGGAGATGGGATGCTGCTTCCCACCTGCTTCTGGATGAGCAGGAGGTGGCAGAGGCTCAGCCGGAGGAGGACAAGCAGCATCCCCTCCCACCCCTGGCAGTGGGTGCTGGGCCCTGCTGGGAGCTGTATGTGGGTGAGGGATGGGGGGGGCAAAGCTGCTGTGCTTGCCTGCACTTGCAGCTCAGGACTTTCTGTGCCCAAGGGGCTCAGCAAGACATGGGCTGGGCTCAGACCTGCTTTGCTGCTGGGGAGGAGCTGGAGAGAGCTTCATCCACCCTGGGCTAGGCCTTAGATGGAGCTGGCAGCAGCACCAGTGAGCCTGTGGCTGAGAGAAGCCCTCTGCCAGAGCCCTGCAGCACAAGGTATGAGCTGATGGGCAGGGCCGTGGTGAAACAAAGGGCTGGGAGGCTCAGTTTGCCTTCTGGATCCAGCAGCAACAGCAGCTTCCCAGATCCAGAGGTGTAGAGATTGTGGCTGCTCTCAGGAGGGATCTGGTTGCTGGTGTCCTGGCACAGTGCAGTCCCCCTTTAGCCTTGGCACTGCTGAGCCTCCACAGAGCAGCAGTCTGGCACTCCCCACCACAGGGCCAGGGGATGCTTTCTTCAACCTCCTCCTTTTCCAAGCATCCATTGTGGCTGTTCCAGGCTGTCCAAGACCCAGAGAGCTGCTCCACAATGGCAGGCAGAGAGCAAGAGCACAGCCAGTGTCAGGGCTGCCCTGAGCTGTGAAACCACAGCTCCAGCCAGGGCCTGGGATGGGACCTTCACAGCTGGGTTCTGCACTCTGCCTTCCTGAACACCCCCTGGCAGCCAGCATTGCCCTTTAGCCCCCTTCTGAATTGCTGAGGTCCCCTTTGAGGGGCTGGCGGAGATGGCAGCTCCTGTGATGAGAGCTGCTGAGGATGGGCAATTGTCTAGGGGCTGGGGTTGGTGTCCATAGGTCTCTGAGGTGTGCAGAGGTGTGCAGAGGTGTCTGACTGTCCACAGGTGTGCACACCTGTCTATATATGTTAAAAATGCAGATGTACTAAGCTCTCTCTAGCGTGAGTGCTGTGGGTCTTAATTAATGAATGTCTCTTTGTTGCTGTGAGAATGACGTTCTCAGAGGGCAGGAGGAACAGGAACTCCTTTCTTCCCTTCTTTGTCACCAGTCCTGACCAGTCTCATTCCATGTGTTTCGCTGGGGACCACGCTCAGCATGATGTGGCTGTCTTCACCTCTGTGGCATGGGCTGGCCCCGAGCTCAAAGGGCACAGCTGGCAGCCGTGGTTCTTGCCACCATCTGAAGCCTGTGGTGATGTTTGGCAGCTCCTTGCATCCTGGCTGCTGGAGTCAGGTGAGGATGGAGGCAAACAGAGCCAGGCTGAAATGCAGGTTACTGATCTGAATCGCTGTCAGAAGCCCTCTCTGCATTGTGCCTCACATGAAAGATGCTGCTATGGGTCAGAGGTTAACTTTTATCTCCAGCTCAGCTAGAAGCCAAAAGAGTTTTAGCAATTTTTAAAATATCAGGAAAGTATAAAAAGAGAGGACAAATTCTGGTCCCTGTTACCCTGCTATTAATGGAGAGAAATTTAATGGAAGTCTATAGAAGCTTCTGATTTACTCTTGTGTGAGATTGGATAGAAATAGCCCAAAGAATCTCATTGCTGCTGCCCGGATTCATCCGCACAGCAGAGAGCTATTAATGCTCCCTCTTCCTGCCTTTGGTCCGTGCATCCTGCGAGGCAGGAGGAAGCTGGATTATGTCTGCAAGTGTCCCAATGTCATGCTATGTGGGATAATGAAGTGTGGCTAAATTGGATCAGCTTTTCAGTTGCCAGCCTCTCTGAAATCCAACGAGGAGTCAGGGCACCAAGCTGTGCTTTCAGCCCTGGCATGCCCAGAGCAGAGCCATTGTGGAGGTGATGGGCTGGAGCAGGTGGAAATCTTTGTTAACCTGGAAATGGTACAGCTCTCTTTCAGCTGGGTGCTTCCCCCTGCCTTCAAAATGTCTGGTCTGGTGCAAATCCTCTGCTGGGGGGAATGGAGATGTCATGGGAGCAGCATCTCCCCAGCCTCGCTGGTGGTTTGCATTTGACCTGATTATTCAGTTAATCCTGGTGGGTGAGGAGTGCAGCTCAGGAAGCAGCCAGGCTCTCTGGAGGAATGTGTGAGGACCCTTATGCTGGGCACCTGAAGGTTTGTGTTTCCATGGAAATTGAGGGTTTGATCCAGAGGTACTGGGGAATATTGAACGATTCCCCTTGACAGCAGGGATGGCAAACCTGTCAGTGGAGGAGCCTCGCCAGCTCTCCTGCACGTCTGCTGTCTGCCTGGGGCGTCTGGCACGAACAGGACACTCCTTTTCCCTTCCCTGCCCAGCGTCTGTGCCCTGAGGAGCAGTCCTGGTGCTCCTGGTGGGCTCTGATCTGCTCCGGGATGGGATCCCAGCCCCAAGGGCATTGACGTCGCTTCTGGGGGCTGCAGGCTGTGGCTCCTCGAGGGCTCGGCCAGGGTCTGGGTGTGGTGGCTAAGGTGACAGCAGCCTGCGCGGCTGGGGTGGCACAGGGTGGGGGATCAGCTCTAAACGCACCCATGGCCGGACCACAGCAGCTTCCTGTCCCTCCCTGCTGAGGTACTTCGGGAGTAGCTGGAAAGCCGGGATCAGCAGGGAGCCCAGGGGAGCCCAGGTGCCCGCAGCGGGTGGAGGGCTCGCTGGTTCCCTGCGCGGGCGGGAGGGCTTCATCCCGGCTCTTTACCGAAGGGAACAGGAGCATATCCCAGCCCGTGCGGCCCCCGGGGCTGCTCTGAGAGCGGGGGGGTGCGGGCAGCGGAGCCGCTCTGCAGGAGGGTGTCCGGATTTTCCCTGGAGTTCCCGGGAGCCTAATCCTGTTAAGGGCTGAGCGTCTGATTCAGCTGTCCTGCTATATGGCTAATCCTGCCAGCAGGAGCCTGCATTATCCCATTGCTGGGGGAGGTACCGTGGCCCCTCCAGGCACTGGGGTCACTGGGGGGTCTCTAGCCCCTTCACCTTCCCTGCAGGCAGCCCAGGAGCCCCCACGGCCGGCCCTGCTCCCCTGCTTTTGGGAAGCGAGCCCCTGGAAAGCCTGGGAATTGTCTGCAGCCCCGGGAGCCCTGCAAGGCTGTGTGGGCTCCTTTGAACCTTCCTGAGCAGCTTATGCCCACGGGCGTTACAGGGGGCACCAGGCTGGCACCCAGCAGGCACTCCTTTGAGGCTGACCCCGCAGTGTGGGGAAATCTCAGCTTTGATCCCATTGTCCGCTTCGGGGCCGCAGCCTTCAATAGCTTCACAGACAGGGGAGTTAATTTCACTCATTACCTGCACATTGCCAGCCCCCAGCGCGGCTCTGGCTCACGTCCTCCTGCCTTCTGTGACCTCCCCTTGTTTGGGAGGCTTTCACCCTGCTGTTGGGGCTGGCAGGATGCA
>WBNM01032927.1:4314-14360 GCA_013399055.1 Ramphastos sulfuratus | reverse complement strand
GGGGGGTTGTGTCAGCAGAGGCTGCCTTGGTTTCTTGGAGGATTGAAAATGCTCCTTAAGAAGAAGATTTCTACAAACCAGTCCATTTTAGTTGCAAATCTCTTTGGACAAAATATGGTTTCGCCTCTCTCTCCTCTGAAAACAGGGGAAAAGAAATTCCAGTGCTGATGAAGAGAGCTTATGAAAGAGCTGTGGATGCTTCAGCAGCTCTGAGAGGAGATGAGGAGATTCTGGGCAGCCCACAGCACCAAGGCACAGCTGATTTCAGTGTGCAGCTGCCCTCGTTCTGCTCCATTGTGGCCATTTTCTTACTTCAGTGTTGGCCACAACCCACCCTGAGCAGATGCCAGCGTTCAGCCCCAGCCATACCCCTTTCATCACTCTCTGCTCTAACCTGAGACAGTGAATCTGGGGTTAAAAGCCTGAAGGAAAGCTGATAAATGTGTATAATATAAACTAGTGAAGAGCAAAAAATTCTGAAAACACTGCAGAAAGTAAATACAATAAATTTGGGGTGACATTTCTCTCCCTAACTCAGGTTTTCCAGCAGCAGCTGCCCAGCCCTCTAACAGCCCAGAACTCCACATCACCTCCAAAATGCCAAGGAGAGACTTTGGTGAAACACTTTTTGCTTGAGCTAACCAAGCATAGGCGACCACAGCTCCTTCCTCACCTGGCTGCCCCACGAGGCCTGGCAGTGGTGTTGGTGGGGGCTGAAAGTTGCAGGTTCCTCCCCAGGACCTCCTCTTGCCATGGGCTGGCTGCCTGCCCAGGCTCACTGCCTTGTTTAGTTCTTATCTCTTTCAGTTTGGCTCTTCAAGAACCTTGCACACCACATCTGCATGTCCTGAACCAGCTCCTTGGTCAGCAGGGTTGGAGTTCCAGATGGAGAGGTAGGGTGCCCATGAGCCAGCAATGTGCTCTGGAGGGCAAGAGGGCAATGCCATTCTGGGGTGGGTTAGAAGGGCTGTGGTGAGTAGGTCGAGAGAGGTTCTCCTCCCCCTCTATTCTGCCCTGCTGAGGCTGCATCTGGAGCCCTGTGTCCAGTTCTGGGCCCCCCAGCTGAAGGAGGACACAGAACTGCTGGAGAGAGTCCAGCACAGAGCCACAGAGATGCTGAAGGGAATGGAACAGCTCTGGTAGGAGCAGAGCCTGAGGGAGCTGGGGCTGGGAGCTTGGAGCAGAGGAGCTGAGAGGTGACCTCAGCAATGGGTATCAATGTGTGCAGGGTGAGTGCCAGGAGGCTGGAGCCAGGCTCTGCTGGGTGCTGCCCAGTGCCAGCACAAGGGCAATGGTGGGAGCTGAGGCAGAGGAAGTTCCATGGGAGGAGGAATTTTTGCCTGTGAGGGTGACAGAGCCTGGCACAGGCTGCCCAGGGGGGCTGTGGAGCCTCCCTCTCTGGAGAGATTCAACCCCCTCCTGGATGTGTTCCTGTGTGATCTGCTCTAGGAGATGCTGCTCTGGCAGGGGTTGGACTGGCTGAGCTCTGGAGGTCCCTCCCAGCCCCTGACACTCTGTGGCTCTGTGATTCTGTGAATGATGGAAATGGCTCTGGTGGCTTCTCTGGTGGGCTGAAGGTGACTGCACTGCTGCACAAGAAGCTGTGAGTGAGGGGTCCTGGTCTCTTTGTGAGTTTGATTTTCTTCTTGTGGTGAAACACAGGAGATGAAGGCACCCATGGTCTGCATGCAGCTGGGCTGGAGTCAATGAAAAACAGGAGTGCAGCCTAAGAGAGAAGGTGGCAAAGTGTATGGAGAGTGCTCCTGATGCTGCTGCCCATCCTGACCTGGCTTCCATGGAAGGATGCTTGTGGGAACACAGGATCCTGCCACATCCTTGCAAAATCCTTCCCAGCTTTGGGACACAGCCCACAGCAGGGCAAAGCATTTTTCTGTTCCTTTGCTCTTCATCTGGGACAAGACCTGGTACTGGTTCAGCAAGCACACTAAGAGTCCTGCTGGGCAAGTGATGGTGGGCACTGGGCCCTGGGTCCTCTCTGATGGTGGGTAGCTCTCAGGGCACAGGAGAGTGTGCTGAGGTGCCCACAGGGCCCCTGCCAAGCTGCTGTATGTGTTCAGCAGGGTCCTCTTTATCTAGCAGTGCCAGGGCACTTAAGCCCTTGATGAGGGTGAGAGCTGTGCCATGTTTACTGGCTGGTGTGTGACACTGTCTGCAGAGGTGCCCACCCTGCCCAGGCTGAGCTCCCCAGGGCCATGGGGTGAGCATGTGCCACCCAAGTGACCTGTGAGAGCACAACTCCCATGCAGACCCAGCTGCTGGCTCCCCACCAGCTCCTCAGGATTTTGCCTACACATTGTGCAAATCAGGCAGCAACCAACTCCTGCCCTGAGCCTTCTGGAGATGTCACTGCGAGGGCACACCTGGCACCCAGTGCCTGAGGTCCTGGGTGCTGGGGGATGCCTGGTGTGTGGTGGGGGGCTTCTAGGGACAGTGGTTTAGTCACAGTGGGGCATCCTGGCACAGATGGCAGCTTGTGGCTTGGGCAGAGTCACTCTGAAATGGGTCAAGAACTGGCTGGAGGGCCAAGCCCAGAGAGTGGTGGTGAATGGTGCCACATCCAGTTGGCAGCTGGCACCAGTGGTGTGCCCCAGGGATCAGTGCTGGGAACAGTCCTGTTCAATACCTTTATTGATGATCTGGACCAGGGGATTGAGTCCAGCATCAGNTGGGGTTGGGCTCTGCTGCCAGGCACCCAGGGACAGAAGGAGGGGACACAGCCTCAAGCTGTGCCAGGGCAGGGTCAGGCTGGATGTGAGGAAGAAGTTCTTGACAGAGAGAGTGATTGGCATTGGAATGGGCTGCCCAGGGAGGTGGTGGAGTCACTGTCCCTGGAGGTGTTGAAGCAAAGCCTGGCTGGGGCACTCAGTGCCATGGTCTGGTTGGTTGGGTAGGGCTGGAGGATAGGTTGGGCTGGGTGAGCTTGGAGCTCTCTTCCAACCTGCTTGATTCCATGATTCTGTTTCTATCTTGGCTGTCAGTAGTTCTGTCTTACCTCCAGTGCCAGCTGAGGAAGAGCCTGAGCTGCTTAGCTGGTGAGGATTTTGTGCTTCAAACCTGTTCTTTTTGAGTGGGGCTGGTGAGCCCCCATGTGTCCCCTCCCCCAGCATAAGCAGGGTTGTTTACTGGAGCTGACAGCAGCAACACAAGCAGTTGTCAGTGGCTTCTGCAAGAGTGGTGTCTACCAGCAGAGGAATGAACACGGTGGAGCCAATGACTCAAACAGCTTTGGATTTTATGTGCTCCCAGCTAACAGCTCCCAGATGTTGCACTGCTGCAGCCCTGGCTGGTTCCGTGTGGTGCTGGGCCCCAGGGTCCTGCTGGCTCTGGGAGCTGGCTCTGAGGAGCTGGCTGTGGAGCAGGGACAGGATCCATGACCATGCCAATGCCCAGCTCTGCATCTGCCAGGGCAGGGATGGTGAAGGGGCTCCTGGTCCATGGCTGACTCAGAGCTCACATCAGAGCACATCCTCCTTGCTCAGCAGCTGGAGCCCTGCTGGGGCTGTGTTGGCATGGCCCAAGCCTTGAGGGCTATCAGGAGATTGTAGCTGTGGGGCTGGTGCCACCAGCAAGCTTTACAGGCAGCACTGAGCCAGACTCAGTAGCTTTATGAAGAGATCAGAGCTAACCTGGATCTCTCACTCTGCAGGAAGCTGTCATGAGCAAGTGCTTGCCCCTGGCTTGGAGCTGGCTCTGGCAGCCTGTTGGGAGAACCAAGCAGGAGGGGAAGTGCTTCCTCAGCAAGCTGCAGGCTCCCTAAAGCAACCCAGCAAATCATGCAGGGTGCAAACGTGTGCAGCTGTGTTGCAAGAGGTGTTGCGGGAGCCCGGGGAGCAGCTGAAGCTCGGGTCAAGCACTTGCAGACCACCTTCTCCCTGGGCACCAGGGCTGCACCTTCTCCCGTGTGCCAGCAGGTGCTGCCAAGCCATCCGCTCGGCGCCTGCTGCCGCAGCAGCACAGCAGAGGCACTGCGAGGCCATCAGGGAGCTTGAACAGGACCTACAGCATGAAGAGCTCATCTTGGAGTCATTTCCCACCGCCTTGCTTGCTGCTACTGCTGTTACACCAGGGCTGAACTGGGGGAGAGGCTTTTGTCCTGTAGTTTCTGTTCGCACAGCCCTGGCTGGGCTGCTGCTGCCTTCCCACCTCTGCTGAGGCAGTGTTTGGCTTGGTGCAGCTCTCCGGGCACCAGGACTCGCCTTGTGCCCCTCCCAGAGAAGGAGGCAGTGATGGGAAGGTTGCTGCCTCCTGCAAGCACCCATCTGCCGCTGGCCAAGCATCTCCCACACTCTCCCCTGTGGTCTCCCTTCCTGGCTCCCTTCCTGCCTTTTGCCAGTCTTGGCAGCTGGTCGCTCCCTGGGGCAGCACCTGGGCACGCCAGGCACACGGGCAGGGCTGTGGGCTGATGCTCTTTAAACGAGCACGTGGCACATTCCTGAGCGGCTGACACTGGGAAGAGTTCCACGTTCCAGGAGGAGTTTGGCATCCCAACCACTGGGCAATAAAATGCAGCCATGGTGGTGGGCTGGCATCTGGCCCTGTGCCAACTGACGTGCCAGAGCACAGATTGCATCCTGCTGCCCCTGGGCACGGCCAGAGGTGTCCCTGTGTCCAGACAGGACTCAGCACGTATTAGTGGGCAGACTGGAACCTGCCTGTGGGGTCACGACCAGATTCTCACCAGGGGACACTCACCTGCATTTCATCACCTCCGTGGTAGGGTGAGGGCAGGCTGTGCCAGCAGAGGGGTGACTGGTAATGCCCACCCTGTGGTTGTGGCTTAGACACGGGCAGCAGGCAGGGACAGGAGCTGGGGTCACAGGGGCTGTGCATCAGGGGTGGCACACTGGAGTTTGTGCCCAGGGTCTCCCCTGGCAGCCGATGGCACTGGCAGAGAGGAAATCTTTAACTCTCAGCTTGGCTGTCTTGGGCTGAGGGAGCATTCCTGTGCCTATTCCCACGGGGGTCCCTGGCACGGGGAATCCCCACGGGTGGTGGGTACCAGGCACACTGGGGCCGTGAAGAGGGAATAGGTCCTAGTGCTGGGCACTGAGGGGAAACCTGTGCTAGAAAAGCCCCAAGGTCATTGCCACCGGCTGCGGGGACCCCGGGTGGGGCTGGGGGGCGCCTCGGCCTGCAAGGAGGGTACCCAGCCAGGGTGGAAGGGGCCCTCCTCGAGTGCCGCAGCTCGACCTTCGCGGCAGATGCGTTCCGAGGATGCGGGGAGGGGACGGAGCCGCAGCGCGACCTGCTGGTACCGGCCGCTGCTGGAGTGGGGACACCGGGGACAGCCAGCACCGGGGACAGCCAGTACAGTACAGGAGTATCACAGGCAGGTTGGCAAAGCCCTCCAGAATGCTGTTTTCTTCTCAAAACAGTCATGCTCTGAGTTGTCTTTTGAGGGAAGTGGCTTCTGGGAAGACCAGAGGTGGTGACAAGAGGCAGAGACATAGCAACTGCTAAAGGAAGTTGCCAGCAAGGTGCAGAGAGGTGGGACCTGGGATTGCAGCTCGGGCACAGGGAAGGTGAACTGTGCTTGATCTGTGTGGGCAGCCACAGCAGGAGCTTTGCCCTGTCTGAGGTGAGGTCTGCCCAGAGTTAGAATCACAGAATCATAGAATCAGCCAGGTTGGAAGAGAGCTCCAAGCTCACCCAGCCCAACCTATCCCCCAGCCCTAACCAATCAACCAGACCATGGCACTGAGTGCCTCATCCAGTCTGTTGCTGAACACCTCCAGGGACAGTGACTCCACCACCTCCCTGGGCAGCCCATTCCAATGCCAATCACTCTCTCTGGCAAGAACTTTCTCCTAACATCCAGCCTAGACCTGCCCTGGCACAACTTGAGTCTGTGTCCCCTCATTCTGTTGATGGTTGCCTGGGAGCAGAGCCCAGCCCCAGCTGGCTACAACCTCCCTTCAGATGGTTGATGCTCATGGATGTGCAGGGCTCTGTGTGAAGGAGCTGCTTGTGCCAACCCAAATATCTGCTAATGCCTATGACCAGAAGGGTTCCATTGCCATGTGCAGCTCCTGACTCCTTCAAAGGCAAGGAGAAGATGTTGCAGCTTCTCCTGCTGCAGGCTCCAGGGGGACTGTGCTGGCTTTGTTTCCCCTGCTGCAGTGAGGATGCTCCAGGGATCAAATCCCTGTACAAGGTATTTTTCAAGACAGTCTTTATGTTTTTTCCTCCCTAGAGCAGCTGTGGCACATTTCAATGCATGAAATATTCCCCCCCCACACACGTGCATCCTCCCATCCCCCCCCCCCCGCATCTTTTGGCAAAGAGAAGTCTTTAATATAGGTTCCCTTCAAAACATTAAAGAGCTTTGCTCTTTTTTCCCTCCCCTTTCAGTGGAAGCAAAAGTCACTTCCCACCCTGGCACTGGGTCCTCAGAGCCTGGTTCCAGCTGGGATGGCTCTCCCACACCTAGCTCCATCCCCTGTCAGCAAACTGTCCTCTGCTTGATCTTCCCAGGGCCTTTCCGAGCCGCAATCTGTGTTTACTCAGCGGCGTTCACCGTCCCGCACTGCAGGCTCCTGTCTGCAGGAGATAAAACCTGCCCCAGCACAGCCAGGACACTCCGTCTGGCTGCTCCTCCAGCTGCTCAGGGCTCCATCCCTTTCTATCCAGGAGTTAGCTTGGATATTTTTCTCCCCACTCCTGCCCTTCCAGGATGGCTTCGCTGGTGGGTGCCCAGGACCGGGTGCTGTGCCTGGACGCGCACCCTCCTCCGGCCTCACTCCTGCTTCTCCTTCACCTCCTGCCCACTTCCGGAGATGTTCAGAGGCGAGGAGAGCCCAGAGGAGGTGGTTCCAGGGGCTCTGCTCTCCCACAGCAGTGGTGGGAAGGTGTAAGCACGGGGCAGGACCCCATCAGGGCTGCGGGATGGAGGCGCAGCAGTCGGCAGCCGTCACCGGCGGGCGTGAGCTTTGTGTTTGTTTTTGTAACCCCCTCCCCACCCTCCCCCCCGCCTTCTTTTCTTTTTTTCAATTGTGATTTTAGCGGTGGTGAAAGGTGCTGGATTGACAAGCCCTGGAGACGGAAGGGCCTCTGGACTCCACTGAAGTTTACATTTACAAAGGACACAGAGAATAAATAGAAGACAGTGTTTAGAGTCCTCTGTAGACACTTCAGACTTGCTTATAATTCTGCAGCAATTCCATCACCTCCACAGTGATTGATGCTCTCTATAAAGTCTTGCCTTAAAACATTTTCCTATGTGTCAGGGCAAGGAGTTTATTACACTTTACGAAAGGGCAGGATTTGTGTTGTGCTGAGTCCTTCCCAACCCCATCCCAGGAGAAAAAAATAATCAAGAGTGCTGGGGAAAAGGAAAAAGAGAAACAAAGAGTGACCTGAAGCAGGCTTGTGGCTGGTGGGCAGCCAGGTCTGGTGCTGGGTGCTGAGCTCTCCCTGGGTGCTGCAGACAGGGTGGGTTGGATAAGTTGCCATCAAATTGGCTCTTCCTGAACGTTTGCCTTTTCGTGCAGTGCCAACACAAAGTGCATCTGCTTTCAACACAGAGGCTCTCAGCTTTGCCATTGGATCACCCAAAACATAGACAGGCTGGAGCTGCTCAGGTTCTGACCTAAGCGTAGCAGACCACAGGCTTTAGGGGTAGTTTCCTACTGAGGAGGTTGTTTACTTTGGTTCTAATTGGAAAATTCAGGACGAGTTGATGCTTTTTCTCCCCAGGGTGGGGTGTCCCTAGGCACTGTGGGGCTCTAGGGGGACAGGGCTGCCCTGAGGTGCTTGCAGCGAGGCAGTGTCAGTGAGTTTGGGAGCTGGGATGGCTCTGCAGCTGGGGGCTGTGGAGGAAGCTCCATGTAAATGTGTGTGGGGGAGATTCTTCACTGTGAGGGTGACAGAACTCCACTGCCCAGGGGGGGTTGTGGAGTCTCCCTCTCTGGAGATATTCAAGCCCTGCCTGGATGTGTTTCTGTGTGATCTGCTCTAGGAGATCCTGCTCTGGCAGGGATTGGACTGGCTGAGCTTTGGAGGTCCCTTCCAGCCCCTGACATTCTGTGGTTCTGTGACTACTCCAGAGCCCATGCTGGGGACAAGGCTGCTCATGCTGCCCAGTGTGGAGGGGGGCTGAGTGCTGCAGGAGGGCTGTGGCCAGTGCCCGTCCAGGCTGGCAGGAGAATGCTCCCAGCTTTAAAACCCAAGGAAAAGCCCCACAAGGAGTCCCTTGGTGATGAAATGGACCCAGTGCAGTCTCTCTTTTCACTGCTGCCAGGGTGCTTTGGGGATGTTAGTTATATAAATCACCTGAAAACAGCTGGCATCTTATACCCCCACAATGCCCACGCTGGAGCTTGCCCAGTGTGGCAGAAGCAATGAAGAAAAATAGTGGCATGTGTGGAGCCTGCCAGAAGAAATCAATCTCCTCTGCAGCACCCTGGGCTGGGTTTGCTTGGGGGAAAGGTGAGAAAAGTGCTGACAACTGCAAAGGGATGCACAGGGATCCCTCTCGACCCCAGCTGATGCTCATGGAGAGAGGGATGTGACCCTGGGGAGGGTGAGGCCATCCCAAACCATGGCCAGAGCTGCCTTCCTCGGACGGGCAGGGTGGGCAGGACAGATGGACTCCCAGCCTCTTCCCCAGCCTCTCCCTGCCTTCTGGAAGGGGAACCTGGGACCAGTCCAAGTCTGGTTATTTCTGCAGGCTCATACATCCTTAGGAAGGGCAAATACTGGTTTGGAGGCAGCTCAGACTGCTGTAAGCAATGGGTGCCCTTTTATTTCCCCTCTGCCAAGTGGTTTTGCTGTAAGGGACGTGCCCTCCTCCAAAGCCAGAGCCCAAACCCACCCCTGCTTGCCCTACCAGTGCACTCTGTGTATCCTCCCAGTAAACATTTCCAGTCAGGCACACTCCTCGTGTGCCTCCACCCAGCCTGCTCCACAGAGCTGTGAGAAGCAGCTTTTTTTTTTTGGTTGTTGTTGTTTAAAGTGGGGAGCAGCAGTGGGAAGGGTTCCTGGGTCTAGCCTGGGTTCCACAAAAAGGCTGCACTTGCTGCCAGGGCTCAGGGACTGCCTGAGGGTCTTCCACAGGCATTAACACAGTGGCAAGTGCCAGGTGGTGCTGGGTGCACGCAGGGGGTTGCAGAGCTCCGAGCTGGACCGATGTGAGCGGCAGAAAGGGAGGAGGTCACAGGCAGTGAGACCTGCGGGCAGTGAGACCTGGAGGCAGTGAGACCTGGAGGCAGTGAGACCTGCAGGCAGTGAGACCTGCGGGCAGTGAGACCTGCAGGCAGTGAGACCTGTGGGCAGCTCTGTCCCACGGTGCCAACCTGCCCTCACCTGGGGCTTTGCTTTCCCACAGAAGCCTGCGAAGTTCCTGATTCCTGCCAGGAGCTGCTGAGCAAAGCCAGCCCGCACCGCACAGACAAAGCCTTTTGTCAGGGGCAGTGGAAGCAGCCAGCAGCAGCAGACGCTTTAATGAGGCTTCCTTTGCTGAGCTCTGCTGCCCACGGCGTGCTCGGTGGCTTCGGGTGGTGGCACTGCCCTCACCCTCTGCCTGCCTGCTTGCCATGCTGCCTGTTTACATCGTGCTCCTTCCTTGGCCTTAGAAAGCGAACCGGGAGGGTCCTGAGGTGAGGCTGGTGGTGCTGAGGGGAGCTGGGGGCTCTCCTGTCCTGCTCCTGTCCTCTAGCATCACTGGGATCGGAGCTGCTCCTCCCTGCGCTTCTGCCGTGCAGCCACAGGCACTGATTTATCACCAGAGCCACTGGTGAGGAGCTGACTCTGCCTCCATTTAATCTCCATTTTGATGTTTTAGGGAGAACCTGAAGTTCCTTCAGCTCAGTGTCTGCTGAAGCCTCTGCTCCCTCCCTGCTTTCGTGCTCCATTCACCTTTTCCCCCCCTTCCTTTCCACAATGCCCTCAGGTAAAAGACAAATGGCAACACATAAAGAATGACCCCAGTCACTTAATTTGAACCAGAGCAGATGAACCCAGGCTGGATGTGGAGCTGGATTTATGTTTTGCTCTCTGAAGGATCTGCCCCCCCCCCCCCCCCCCAC
>WBNM01032915.1:0-12202 GCA_013399055.1 Ramphastos sulfuratus | reverse complement strand
CTGCCCAAGAGTGTCTGCAAGCCACAGTGACCTATCTATGTTTTGTATTCTTATACATCTCAGCAAGCCTATGAGTGAAGTGGACATCACCATTGTTTTCTTTCCACAGCCTATAATACAATTTTCTCCATTAAAATATTCCAGTTAGCCTCAAACCAGCACAGTAACCACTTGCTGAAGGCAAAATGCATATTTGGCCCTGGACTAGTAACTTCAGCAAACATACATATATCTGAGACTGGGCTGTAAGAGCCTTCAGAAGGACAATGTAATCCATGGTGCAAATAGCACAAAATTACATGTCACATGTTTGACTTGTTGAAACCCTGGTGGTGTTTCCAGGTACCTCTTTTTTTTTTGTTGTTACTATTTTGCACTGTGTGCTGGATCAGTTGCTACAAAACACACTAGTTGTCATGTTCACCTCATTGAGAATATAGCCCTGATCAACAATTCTTATGCTGGATACTGCAGGTAGATACAAAAAGATATGGTCCAAAGTTTGCAATCTTTCAATTAAGGCAAGTAAATGACTGAAGAAGGTAGACTGCACTGAAAGATCCCCAAGTTTCATGCCTTGTGTGTTCTCAGGTAACTTCTGTGTGTTCAAAACATAAATCCTGTGGAGTTTCCTGTTATCAGCATCAACTGAAAGGAGACTGAGCTAAGAGCTTAGTCTTAGAATCTGACATCCAGACTAAAATACACAGAACTATGAGGCTTCAGGCAAATTGCCTGACAAATTTAGTGGCTTTTTATGATGAAGTCACAGTGACAGCGGACAAGGGGAGGGCAATTGATGTCATCTACCTGGACCCGAGTAAGGCATTTGACTCTGTCCCACATGACATCCTGGTCACCAAGCTGGAAAAACATGGACTTGATGGGTGGAGCATTGCTGGATAAGGAATTGGCTGGATGGTTGCACGCAGAGAGTGATGATCAAGGGCACAATGTCCACCTGGAGACCAGTGCCAAGCGGTGTCCCTCAGGGGTCAGTGCTGGCACCAGTGCTGTTTGACATCTTTGTCAGTGACATGGAGAGAGGAATCAGTGCACCCTCAGCAAGTTTGCAGATGACACCAAGCTGTGTGGCACAGTTGAGTTGCTAGAGGGCAGGGATCCATCCAGAGGGACCTGGACAGGCTNCTGCTCCCTCCCTGGAGGTTCAAGGCCAGGTTGGATGAGGCCTTGAGTGACCTGTACTAGTGGGAGGTGTCCCTGCCTATGGCAGGGAGTTGGAACTAGATGATCCTTGAGGTCTCCTTCCAACCTTACCATTCTATGATTCTAAATCACTCAAGCTCTTGGCTTCTGTGTCAGTATCTGGGAAGCAGAAAAAGAAATGCCCTTCTCCATCCCCAGTATACTTTTCTTATTAAATAAGAATGTTACTTGTGTCCATTTCCCCCTTATTCTATTTTTAGAGAAATGCATATAGAGGTTGGAATGACCCAGCTTCTGTGCCACAGATACAGAGGGAGTATAGCTTCCTGTAGCAACACTTTCCTTAATTTATCAGCAACAAGGACAATGTTAGCCACAAAACATTTTGGCATCTGTGCTTTGGTGTCATACGATTAACAGCAATACAGGACTTCATAGAAGAGTGGATAAAGACCCATCTTATGTCCTGAGGGACAACAGCAGAGCACCACTCAAACAGATAGGCTGACCACCTACATGTAGCTATATTAAATAGTGGTTTACTGTGATTTTTCCTTTGAATGGGTGTGAATCGTTGTGTGCAGGTAGGGAATGACGCAAGATTGCAATTTAATTTGTTCTTCTTTACAAAGTAGAAATTCGGAGTGGAATCAAGGCTCATAATAGCAATACATCTTTTTTTTTTATGGCTTGATTCTCAGAGGTCAGTGTGGTTTTCCACTGGCCTCAGTGGATAGTTTGGGGCATAAGAACATCCACCCCTTGTAACCCACCATAGCTTCTAACACTTTGCCCTTCTCCCTTCCACTCCTTTTGCCTCTCCTGATCTGGGTAATTTGTTGTCTGGTTCTCTGCCTTCTGCCTGCACCCTCCACTGAGCACAGCCAACTGCACGCTTTTCTCATTCATGAATCTAAACCCATCCATGTGTCTTGAATGAGCAACTTATACAAGGATCTTCTCAATTAAAGTGTTCACAGAATCATTAAACTAATGGTGGAAACTTCAGTAGAAATAATGCTGTAATGAGACAAGCTTTCATCATCTCATGGAGGAAAACATATTTCACTTGATTCAGATAAATTATATGCCCCTACATATTATGATCAATATTTTAGCAAGATTTAGCATTTAACTATGTCATTTTTGAGTAATGAATAATCATGTTGAGAGTATGAAAAATGAGTAATGACAGATATCACTGGACTGGTACATTTTCTACTTCTCAAAATGATGTTTAAACTTTTACGAAACTGTTGTATGAAGGATTCAATGACTCAAACTTGTTTTTCCTAATGGGTATCTGTCATTTAATACTGTGACTGCTCTCAAAGAACAGGTTAGCATAAGTAATTCTAAAACACATTCAAATAGTTCGGTATTTTTATGGAGGAAAATGGAACCCAGTTGTCAGGAAATGCATGTGATGAAACTGGATTTCAGAAAGAGAAGGCCTGAGCCAACCACTGAACTTACTCTCTCATGTTGCATGATGACAGCAGTACTTAGTCACTCATGGCTACTTCATGGCTTTGCTGTTACAGGAAATGAAAGGTGTAAAGCACTTTTATCAGATATAATATCTAAAACAAATAATGATTTTTAAATAACATACAGAAAACCACAGTAGCTTTCTTAACCTAGACATGGTGTAACTTGTTGGATTATTTGCCTCCGTATCACATTTATTTTGTGTACAGCCTTCCCAATGGCTCATGACCTGATTTTTAAAGTGCTTATGCTTGAAATGGCATTCTTAAAAACACAAACCAGGACCAAAGGAAATGTTTTGATTTTCCTCTAAAAATGCCAATGTGATTTCAAGCACCTACTTAAGAAAATCTTTGCCTCTTCTAAGGCCTGTGAAATGAACCATGAGTAAATATGTGCAGGTCTTAGACCAGGAAGCCTTTGCCACTGTAATCCAAAAAGAAATCTGTCTATGCACAGGGTACTAGTTTTTTTTCCTCAGTCAAGGAACTGGTCACTTGATTACATTGATCTGTGGTTGACTTTTTTCCTTCCAACTACAGATCTGTCATGCAGGTTTTAGGTTACAATTGGGTTGATATCTATTATTCTGTATTTTCAATACCCTTAGGATGCAGTTGGCTATTCTGATGTTGATCTTTTTTTTTTTTTTTCATGATGTCTAGCAGATGCCTAAAACTAATTTGCAAGTATGACCAGTGACAGCTGGATTTAGTGGTGCAGTATTGTAGCTCTTGGAATGGGCTGCACAGGGAGGTGGTGGAGTCACCATCTCTGGAGGTGTTGAAGAAAAGACTGGATGGGGCACTTAGCGCCATGGTCTAGTTGATTGGATAGGGCTGGGTGATAGGTTGGACTGGATGATCTTGGAAGTCTCTTCCAATCTGGTTGATTCTATGATTCCTTGGAGAGAGAGGGGGGAAAAAAAATGGTATTCCTGAGTGCACCATATTTCAGCTGCATTAAAAAGATTCATCGTGGTCCTCAACTGTTGGGTTCTTTTTTGCCTTTAAAATTAAAAGAGGTTGAGCAGCTCCTTGCAGAGGTTGGCACCAGTATCTCTAACAAGCTCTGTTTGGTTTTAGTCACCTATAACAGACAAAGAGGTTTCCATTCCTAACACAGTGAACAAAGGGCTTTTCAGGTGTCTCTTTAGCATAGCTGGCAGTTAAGTTTCCTTTCAATATTTGATTATTTTAGCACAGTCCAGATAAACTTCCAATGTTTCTGTCATTTTGTGAAAGAATAATGCCAAGAAGATCAGCTATAATCTTCTCATTATATTTACATAAATAGTATTCTGCTTTTAAACTGCTTGCCAAGTGTGGCTTTTTCACTCAAAGTGAAATTCTCTCTTTGTCAATATCAGTGTTTTCCTTAGGGATGAAACTGCTAATAATCCATACTATTTAATAGGAGAATTCACATTAATACTATCACAAGGATGATGATTACTGACTCGTGTAGGACTAGTTTTCCATAATGACAGAAAGGCATTCTAAAATGTATTTTCATAAATTAGGTCATTTAAATCAGTTCAATATGTAAGTCACAGTAGCAAATTTTTCACTTGGCAGCTTTTCATTATGTAGCTTGGATTTATTCTGATTCAAGAATGAATGTTCAGGTCTTCACTTTGTTCCTTAAAACTTCATTTTCAGTACATGTGGTGACATCACTGGTCAGGCCACACCTTGAGTACTGTGTCCAGTTCTGGGCCTCTCGATTCAGGAGAGATGTTGAGGTACTGGAATGTGTCCAGAGAAGGGCACCAAGGCTGGTGAGGGGCCTGGAGCACAGCGCTGTGAGGAGAGGCTGAGGGAGCTGGGGGTGTGCAGCCTGGAGAAGAGGAGGCTTAGGGGTGATCTCATTGCTGTCTACAACTACCTGAAAGGAGGTTGTAGCCAGGTGGGGTTGGTCTCTTCTCCCAGGCAACCAGCAACAGAACGAGAGGACACAGTCTCAAGTTGTGCCAGGGGAGGTCTAGGCTGGATGTTAGGAGGAAGTTCTTGCCAGAGAGAGTGATTGGCATTGGAATGGGCTGCCTAGGGAGGTGGTGGAGTCACTGTCGCTGGAGGTGTTGAAGAAAAGACTGGATGGGCCACTTAGTGCCATGGTCTAGTTGATTGGCTAGGGCTGGGTGGTAGGTTGGACTGGATGATCTTAGAGGTCTCTTCCAACCTGGTTGATTCTATGATCACAAAATGTTGCAATATAATTTGGTCCACCTGCTTCCTCTGGCTGTGGAGGTGACTTCAAGAGGCACAGTCACTGTAAACATTAGAATTATGAGTGAAGCAGGTAAATAATGAGGCAGCAATTTTTCATTTGGGATAAGGGGGGGGGGAAAGTGGGAGCAGAATCGCACCCCATGCCCAACGATGGGAATAAATGGAGCTTATAGTACTTGCTTTCGGAAATAGCTTTTAAGAGCATAAGTCATTTAACCACTTTTAAAGACTTTACTCTGTGGTGCCTCAGTGCTAGAGCTGTACAAACACACGGTAAAAGACAGTCCATGCCCCAGTGAGCTTAATAGCCCTCTCCGTTTCCCCCCGGCAATGCCATTATGTTCCAACCCTCTTCCCTTGTGCAGGATGAAGGCCTCTGCCTCCTCCTCCTGATTATTTTAACAGACCTCCAGTTAGCACACAGAGCGAACCCTCTAGACTTTGCCGTCAGCACTACAATCCTTTCAAAGCTCACCTGGCAGGTTTCCCAGAAAAGCAAGACACGGTCGTTTAAGCTGGTTGCCAGGAAAAAGGCTGAATAATGCTCATTCTAGCTATTTGTTTGGGATACTGGTTCTCACTTTATGAAATAAATATGCCAGACATTCATTTCTTGAATGAAAAGAAATTGCTGCAATGGTCTTGCACTGTTCTCAACAGAACCTTTCCAAGACCTCTCAAAGGCCTTTGATGGACCATCTCAGATGCTCTAATCCTAATGCAATTTCTGTATGGAGTATCAGTTTCACCAGAGCTCAGATGGAGTTCATTGTCTTGTAGGTGGGCCTGAATATCTTTTCCTCAAGTCAGAACTGGCTTTTGTTTCTTGTAAAACCTGAGGGATGGGTGTGTGAACACCCAAACCTGCTAACACTCATGGAGTGCTCTGTGCTTGCAAAGAATGGATGTGTGGGCTGGTACTCTAAAGGTATATTCTATATCACAATGTTTGTTATGTCATAGCATACTAGGATGCAGTAAATTTATAGGATCCATGCAATAATGGCTGAAGTGTCTGGATGACTGGCTGTGTCTGCCCACAGGAAGGAGACACTTCCATTTTTTTCACAATGCAGCCAGGAAGAAGTCTATTGGCCTCCCCATGCCCCAGTAACCTCTTAATTGTGTACATGGAATGCTTTGTGTATATGGATGCTATTTGTGGACTTTAATGCTTCATATTCATCATAAAATTTCTTCGGTATTGGACATCTAGACAAATAGTTACCTGTTTCTGGGATTATGTTGCTTGATTATAGTTAATCCTGAATGGCTGTAAGATCTGCTCTTACATATTTGTTATAGATGCCATGTTCTAATATTAGTAGAAGATAGGAAAGACTGCCTTCTAACATAGGGGTGACCAGAGATTTGAGGTTGAAGGGAAAGAACACAACAGAGTTATCTTATCAGAATAACAGAAGAAAGGGAGGAAAGAGAAAGGGAGGGAGAGATCAACTTTTCTTGTCTGATATTCCACCTCTGTGCTAATCCTATCTGCCATATATGATTCTTTTTGTTTCCTCCATAAAAAGGATGCTTTGCCTAGTCTTATATTTCTGCAAAATGCATTAGAGAAAGTCATCATAAAAATCACTGAAGACAAGACAGTACTTCGGCAGCTTATATATAGGCATCGTTGCTGTAAAGTGCTTCTGTCTTTTGAACGCAACATGGTAGAAAGAAGGAAACTCGATGTGAAAAGCCTTTTTACCACACTTCTGCACTTCAATTTTCTCATCGTATTTGTGTTTCAAAGTTGGTACAGTAGCTTTGGTTTATGCTGTGCATTAGCTTTGGTTCCACTCATAAGGAACATATGGTCATGCAATTGGTTAAAAAGCTACTACAGGGATTGCTTCTGCGTGCCAGGCTAGGAGAGGGTAAGAGCCATGCTAAGGCTGTAAGCAATTGCTTTGGTTAAAGGAAAGGATTGCAACAGATGGTCTCCTCTTTAGCTGCTCACTTTGGCCCATCATTTACAATCAGTTGGTAAGCATAATATAAGATGTTGTTCCTTAAAATTTAGAAGAAGATAGTCAGCTGCTTTAAAACCTGCAAAACAAAATATCGGTCATAAACATAAAAACAAAGTAAAAAAAAGAAAAGGAAAAAAAAAGGGAGCAGGTAGATGAGAAGGATCAAATTTTGATGATCCTAATGAAATTTTAAATTTTGGTTGGTTGGTTGATTTTTGTTTGTTTGTTTTCCCCCATGGAGCCCTTGTACTTTTGATCGCTGGTGCTCTCCAAATTCCTAGTTGTGTGACCCCCCCACTTTTGCTTTCTGCAATCCATTCATATCTGTTTTCCAGTAGATCTTTTTGGCTACTTGTTTCTGAAAAGTGACTTTCTCATAGCTTTTGAATACAGTTTTTTGGAAGTTTAGACTACTCTGGCAATGTTTTAAGAGTTGCCTGGCTAATGTGCAGAGTGATGGTAATAAATAGAAAGCTCATTATTATTGCTTTTTCTCCCCTTAATTATTTTGTGAAGCTGTGCCTTGGTCAGGTAGGGTCACACAGTGTCACAATCTAAGCACTGCAATACTTCTAATGTGATTGCTGGGTTATGTGTGCATCACTTGAAAGCCTTAGTTTGCAACATGTTTTAGGGAGGAGTTCCTCATCACCTGAAAGGCATTCCTGGAGCTTTTGCTGACATGTGGACAACATATGGAGAGGTACCAAAAGAGGGAGCTGAAATCCCCTATGACCAATCCACATCTGACTATCGTGGGACCTTATAGCACCCCTTGTGCACCTTATATGAGCAAAACATGCTGAAACTTAGTATGTCCTTGCAGCTAGCTGTGGACATACCTTAAAAAATGGTATGTAAGGACTTTCCATTATGAACTCTAGTGTAATTAAAATATCCAAACATGATGTTTCCTAAAGGAGTCTAAAAAAATTTACTGAAGGAAGGATTATTCATCAGGATGGGAAAACATTCTCCCTTCCCACAGGAAGAAAAAAAAAGAAATCAATATATTGCAGAAGTGATTATTGTATTAAATTATTCCTGTTTGGTAAACTAGGAGTAACAGCACTAATAAGAGAATAGCTCTGCGCAGTTAAATCACTCAGGCAGCACAAAGATGATAATTACAATTAAGATGGCAGAAAAATAAAGATTACCTTGCATATGCACTTGAAACTCAGTAGCAATATACTTTCAGTAACTAGAATTCTTATGTACTTCCAAACAGGAAATATACCCATAGCAGCAGCAGCACATGATGGGTTCCTATTTTATATATGCACATATCAATGTTGATATAGCTGCTTTAGGATACATAAGATTTATGCACTCATGCCAATGGCCTGTTCTCACGGAATTGGGCTAAATGTTCTTGTGCTGCTTTCAAGCAGATGCTAATGTTAACTCAATTTTCAATGTATTAATGTAATCTGTGTGCTTTATCTAAGGTGTCGTAAGTTTGTTCTCTATACATGTTTAGTGCGGTGTGAATGAGACATAGAAAGAAAAATCAATCATTGCTTCACAGAGAAATATGAACTCTGTTAGCTTCATTTTTCACACTGTGAAAATGACTTGACCTTCCTTTCCTCAGAAATCCAAATATCTCCAATCTGTATTCAACAGCATAGCTGGGCACAAATTTTCCATTAATGTTCTCTGGATAGAAAACTGTGATTTCATTCTTGTTGTTTTGTGGAAAAATAGGGTTTTCTTTGGATCAAATTGAGTATTCTCAGCAGAAAAGGTTTCTGTGCTGTCTCTCAAGGGTTGCAGCTCAGTTACTTTTTGCCTCTGGAGTTGTGGACCACTGACCTCAGTCTCTCTTGCCTTACCCATCGTGGTCACAGCCCTGCCATTCCTCCTTCAGGAACAGGGACAACAGGGCAGCTTGTGGAAGCTGCAGCCTGGCTGCTGAGCCCTGCCTTTGGAGCAGGGCATTGAACAGCTCCTCATTACTACTCCCCACATCCTTGTCACTGCCTTTGTATCTCCCTTTGCATATAGAGCACATGTGCACAAAACCTTTGTGTAAGGAAGGTGGCATGTGGTGTATGTAGAGAAAGGCTGAGGCTAGAGTGCCCCTTCCCAGCTTCAGCCTCTGTACCCTGCTGTTTGTTGTGGAGCAGGTGGAATGTCCAACTATTTTGGTGCAACCTCAGCATTTTCCTTGGTTGTACAGTGCTTCCAGCCTTGTTCTTCTACCCACACCTGCTCAGTCTCAGCCACAGCAGATGCATCTGCCACCCAAGGGGGGATGATATTTGTGTCTTCATCAGAAACGTGCTCCGGTAGGCTTCCTCCTCTTCTAACCCTAAATGGGGACAATGACCAATGCCACCCACCAGGAGCCTCTTGCCAGAAAGCTGGCTCTGGCCTTGCAGAGCTGGGTGGGTGGGGAAAGTGCTGGCTAGTACCAGGTCGGGGTGGGTGAAATGGCAACAGGGCTTGCAGCCTGCAGCCCTGTTGGCAAAATGGGAGACTGTTCAATGATGAGGCAGCATCTCCCTTTGTAGCAGACTGCAGGGCCAGGCCATACTGAAGAGGGCCAGGAGATGTGGCTGATCTTCCTATCAGTGTCCTGAGCTGTTGCAGGTGCTAAGAACCACGGTTGTATTTTCCGCTGTAACTATAAAAGAGGTCACGTGGAGGGCAGTTGAACTTTCTGTTCCTGGCAGTTTGAGTAAGTGAACTTTTCACTATTTGAAGCTGGGACATCCTCAAGCTTGCACTTGCCCCTGAGCTGGCAGTTTGCAGAGGCTGTTTGTCCCTTACTGTCAGCCACGAGCCATGCATTGCAGGAGCACCCTGACACACTTCCTGCAGCCCTTTGCTCCTGCAGCCCAAAGCTGTGGCAAGCAGGCAGCGAGCTCAGCCAGCTCTTGCTCTGGCTGCTATGCATTGAGGTCATGTGGGGCAAAGTGTGGCCACCAACAGTGGAGCGTTTCTTATCTCCGGGGAGAGAGGTGGTGAAAGAACCCTCCCATCAGTCCCCACAACAGTAAATGTGTCCGGTACTGGGCCCCAATGGAGCCTTGCCTGGGTGTCTGCAGAGGTGACAGAAGTATCTTTGAGTGGTTTGAAAATGGCATAAAGCTGGTTCATGCACAAACTTTCTTGTGCAGCTGGGAATGTGAGCTGTTTGAGGAGGAGCTTCAGGTGCCAAACGTAACTTCTGAGGGAGGGGGATTGCCCTTCCCAGGGATAGCAGGTTTGCTAGTGGATGCAGGAAGTCATGTCCCTTATTGTTGCTGGAAGAGGCTTTGAAAGCCTTTTCAGGAATGAGTTTGTGCAGCTTTTGCTGGTTTCTGAAGAATTGAAAATGGCTTACTTTTAAAAAAGTGAAGGCACTAATACCTGGGAAGTGGTTTTGGCTTCTGTTAGGTAAGAGTAACTGGGCTTGCAGACCGTTCTGGTGCAGGGAGGCCAGCTGGCACCAGGCTCCTTTCCAAAAGCAGGAGCAGAACTGGCCACCTCCTGCAAGTCCTAGTGCAGAATACTTTCAGTAAGTCATTAAGCTGTTTAAAGTTCAGGGTACCCAAAATAGGTGAGTTATGGAATGTGATTAGGTGACAAAGGAGGCTTTTAATTTTATCAATAGTAATTAAAAAAAAAACCCAAACTCTGTTTCAGAAAAAAATGTTCTGACAAGATGACCTTACCTCCTATGTTGGTGCAAAGTATTGGCCACAAATCAGGATTTTGAATGGGACTTTGAAAGTCAACAAGGACACTAAAATAAAAAAAAAACCAAAAACCAGGAGAGAGGGGCTCGATGCATGGTATTTTAAAGCTTGAGGCCCAGAGCAGAAACAGAGATTGGTGGAAAGGAAATGCTGCATGCACCTGTTTGCCCGCAGCGGGGAGAGCAGCAGTGTTTTGGGGTTTGCTGGGTGCAAGCACAGGCTGTCAGTGACGCGGCCTTGCCTGAGTTCCCTCCCTTTTCGGGGGCCCACAAGACATGATGCAAATGCCAATCTTGGAGTGAAACTCAAGCTCAGATGAAGTCTGTCACATTTGACTTCCACTGATAACAGTTCCACAGTGTTTTATCTGTGAGATTTTTAACCCAATAGCACTTATAAAAGAATTGTGTACTCCTTAGGAGGGCAAAAATTGTGGATTATATTAGCTGCACTGTCACTGATTTACCTATAAGTGTGGATTTCTCTTAGTTCTGAGGAAGTCCCTGACCATGCTTCTGTTAGAGGGTTCACCGCAGCCTGGTCTCTGTGGTGGCACAGCTGGCCTCTTTGACCTGCTGTCTGAGTCTCCTGGGGCTGAGGTGCATGGGTGGGATTGTTTAAAACAATGCCAATGCCAAGTCCCCAAGACTTGCTGGCACGGAGGGAAGTTCTGGGTGTGACTGGTTCTGTGGAAAATGTGGGTAAAAATTAACTTTGCTGTGTACTTGTTCACTCAGTATGTGTATTTGGAATGTTTCTATCTATGAAGTGGAATTGGAAAATCCTAAGATGCTAGTTCCTGCTCAGAAGGCAGTTGGATACAAAAGCATGCAGACAGGGTGCACAAACCCGGGTAGAAAATAATTAAATTTAGAGAATGGAGTGCACAGTGGGCCCCTTTGCCCTTATGTCATGTAGAGAGCAGCCTGGAATTGGTGCCCATCTCCCCCTGGGGTCGGTGGGGAGCAGTAGGATGGTCTCTGCAGCAGTGCCTGAGGATGCCTGAAGCCTGCAGGTGAGCTGTGCCGCTTGCCAGTCCTCATGAATCAGGCAGGCAGGGCTGCCAGCCCAGCTGGTGAGCAGACGCTGCCCAGTTAAGGCAAAACCCCCGGAGTGCTCGGGAGGCCCTTTTTTTTTTTTTCTTTTTTTTTTTTCCTCTCCCCAGTCTTCCCCCTTGCCCAGGGGGCCTGTGTTGTCCTCTGCCCCCTTCCCTTCCATCGTGCATCCCCCAGACCCGCAGCCGTGCCCATGCCACGTCTATACCATTGCTCGTGTCAGTCGGAGTCACGTTTGCCCACTCGCAGAGTTGCCAATTAAATGAAAAGGGCACCTAGAATGTTTTGGGTTTGTGGATTTTTTTTTTTTTATTCTCCNTTTTTTTTTTTCTCCCCCCCCCCCCCCCCCGCACACACTTCTTTCTCTCCCGCTCCGAGTCCAGCCAGGATACGCTCCGATTATCCCGAGGCGCGAAGCCGCGCTGCTCCCCGCTATCCCCCGCAGCTTCTCCCTTTCTGCAGAACTTCCCCGCGCACCCTGGGCGGTGAGGCTCCGCCAGATCCCGGCGGTGCTGCCGCGGCAGCTCCATGCCGCGGCTTCGGGCCGCCCCGGCTCCTCCCCTCGCGGTGTGCGAGTGTGTGTGTGTGTG
>WBNM01032914.1:0-13545 GCA_013399055.1 Ramphastos sulfuratus | reverse complement strand
CATTCTATGATTCTATAAATGGTCTAAAATCTCCATGTATCTTACTTCGTTAATTAGACATATTTCTCACATCAAGATGCCTTCGTGCCCGTCTTATTTTCATGCTTCTTTATGCTGGATTACATTTCAGAGTGATAACAGGCTTCTATGAAACTGTACTACAGTAATCTGCAGCAAACTATCTATTGCCTGGGTATGTCAGTGTATCTTTTACAAAGGCAACTGAGAAATAGGTACAAATGATTTGGGAATGGGGAGAAAAAGAGAAAAAGGCAAAACATAAATATACAAGGAGTATTCAGCTGCAGGCAATCCCTCAGATGAGGAAGACTGAGTGAAAAAAGAGCAAAGGTTTCCCATCTTTGATTCGTAATTATGAGAAGTTTCTTTAAGGATTGCTCTTTTGTGTAGGCAAAGAAATGCTCATTTATCAATCTGTAGCTTAATACGAATGCATCAGGAAGAAAACTGAAGGAGGAAGAAGGTTAAATGAGAGGCATACAAAACAGGGCTGGTGAATGTCTTAGAAAGCTGATTGAAAGGAAGTCTTTTCTTAATAGACACTGAAAATAACAATGAAAGTAGAGTGAGTGCATTTTGGTTCAATGGCACATTTAATCTGAATTACAGTGGAACTCTTGTGGAAATGTTTTTTCATGTCAGCATTAATACCAAATTAATTCATCGAGATCAGTTTATTGCAGTGAATAATAGCAAATAAATTAATATAATTATGGAGAAATAAAAGTGTTAGCAAAATAATTTATAAACATAATTCTTCATTGCTAAAGTCCTATTTGTTCTCTCTTGCATGAAGGTCTCTATGCTTTCTCCTGCTCTCACTGTTGAAGTATAGTTAGTAACTCTGGTGATTCACATGTGAGGTACAGTATTGTAATGCCAAGGGTTTTTTTGCTCCATACCTCTCTGTGCACATATCACTAGATTTCCAAGGTGGTATAAGAGATATTCTCATAGATCTTGTAAGGCTCATTGACTATTAGTGATTTTTCTGAATTTTACAGTGGAGAAAGAGACTGTAAAAGTTGCCCAGGGTTGAATTTTACTTCAGTTCAACTGTTCTCTGTCTCAGTGCTTTACTCATTTATACTAAGTCTAGAGAACTTATCTGAGGTCAGTGGAATCAGATCAATGTAAAATTAGGGTAAATGAAAGGATAACTGTGTCTCCATATGTCGTTCTCCTAGGAGAACTCTTATTATTTGACGATCAAGTCAGTAGGTTGAGGAATAATATCTTTTATTTTGTATACAACGCAATTAGAAATCAAAGTATATTTGTTCTGACTTTTCTAGCCGTATTTCCTCCAATCTAGCATGAATGAATCAGATAAACAGGATTCTTCTACCTATTCAATTATGCAATGCATGTTTGTAAATTTAAAGGAGTAGACTTTTGGAGTCTGATGTAGGATCATTATTTGATAAAGCAAGGAAAGGAATTTCACCCAAATTAATAAAAACAAAAATTAAAGAGTGATAGGATTAATGAAACTTTACCTTCCTAAGTATGGCTATTTAAATGTAGTAGAGAAGCTACTCCGCACTTTTATTAATTTCTTCCAGTGCTTAAGGAACTTGCTGGTTTTAGAATGAAATTTTGAGGTTTCTTTGTGAATGCTGTGGGAAATATCAAGTGAATCAGGTCTTCCAGCCTCTCCAATCAGAAATCACAAGTAGGCTTCCTTTCAAGGAATTGGATAGTAGTACTTGTGTAAAGTCACCAAAACCCAAAACCACCCAACCAAACAAAAAAGCAATCCAAAACCAAACCACAAAAATCCAAAACCTCAAAGGAAATTTATGAATTTAAGGTTGCTTCTGTGGTCCAATGTACAATATAAAAGAAGTCCAAGATGCTGCGAATCACAGATCACACAGAATCACGGAAACATCCAGGTTGGAAAAGACCCTCAGGATCACCAACTCCAACCTATAACCCTACTCTGCAAGATTCATGTTAAACCATATCCCCAAGCACCACATCCAAACAACCCTTAAACACGTCCATGGTTGGTGACTCAACCACCTCCTGGGCAGCTCACACCAATGCCTGACCACTCTGTCCGTGAAAAACTTTTTCCTAATATCCAGTATAAACCTACCCAGTTTCAGCTTGAGGCCATTCCCCCTTGTTCTGTCTCCAATTACCTGTGAGAAGAGATCAGCGGTAGCCTCTCCACAATGTCCCTTCAGGTAGTTGTAGACAGCAATGATGCCTCCCCTCAGCCTCCTCTTTTTCAAACTAAACAGCTCCAGCTCCCCTCAGCCTGTAGCACAGCTTGAGGTTGTTGTGGCCCAAGTGCAGGACCTGGCATTTGGCCTTGTTGAAAATCATCCCATTAATGTTGGCCTATTGATCTATCCTATCCAAGTCCCTCTGAAGAGGCTTTCTACCCTCATACAAATCAACACTGTCACCTAACTTGGTGTCATCTGCAAACTTATTGATGACAGTCTCTATGCCTGAATCAAGGTTGTCAATAAAGATGTTAAAAAGAAGTGGTCCTAACACAGATCTCTGAGAAACACCTCTAGTGACCAGCTGCCAGGTGGATTTAACTCCATTGACCAGCACCCTCTGGGCCCTCCTGTCCAAACAGTGCTTTATCCAGGAGACAGTGTGCTCAGCCAAGCCATGCGTAGCCAATTTGTCTACAAGAATTTTGTGGGGAACAGTATCAAAGGCTTTTTGAAAGTCTAGGAATACAACATCGACAGCCTTTCCCTCATCCAGTAGCCAGGTTATCTTGTCATAGAAGCAGATCAGGTTTGTCAGGCAGGACCTGCCCCTCATAAATCCACGATTTTCTCTTTTTCCCTTGATGATACCTGATCTGCCCTGAGCTTGTCCTGTGATGGTTGAATGTTTGCTATCATGTGCCAGAGAAGAATTCTGCAGTCCTTCTCAGGCAGCTATGCAGGAGTAGCCTGGAGCATGCTCTACCACAGCAGATAACACTTGTTTTTTGCTGCTGTGCTGATTGATTTTATATCCACGCATTGCAGGAAGGTTCTTCTGGGTCCTACATTTCCCCAAATGGGGAGGAATGTTTTTTAAACATCCACTGAGCAGTAATCATGAAGAGTATGTAATATTTTTTACATTTTATGCCCAATCATGTGAGTCAGTTTTGGCTTCCAAGTATGGTTTGAGAATTTAGGTATTTTTAACTTCACTGAAACTAGTTTACCTGTTTCTACTTTTCTCACTAGTCTTGTTTAATCAGAAGGAAATGTAGGGCACAAGTTACAGCAGAAGGCTTTTGATTAAAAAAGAAAGCAAAACCCCAAACAAACCCAAAAAGCAGCCAAACAAAACCCTCATGGCTTTGACTTAGAAATCTTTGCAAATTCATTTCCCCATTTTAAGCTATACAGGTAGTTGGTGCCTGGCAGCTCATTCCTGCTGTATTTCTTTGGCTTGGCTTTGTATTAATTACCTACACTGACTCATTTAGAGACATCACTGCATGTGGTTTGGCAGGGACATGTTTTCCTAAAAGGACTTTTCTCATGTGCTTTCTGTTTGCAGTGGAAACTACATTTACTCTACCATACTTCAAAAAGTTATTGTTTGTTTTATTTAGTGAGATAAGAAAGTATTGGGATAACAAAAAGTTCATGAACAAATGGTGAAAACAGCAGAGCCCTGAGCATAAGAATTATTTAGCAGGAACAGTCAGATATCCCTGATGTCTGATGCAATTTTGAAGACTTGAAGAACTTGAAATACTGAAGATGCTCAAAGTAGCGCTTAGGAGGGTGAAAATCACCTATGCACCTTAACTTCTAAATTACAGATGTGATCTCTATATCTTTACCTCTTGGCTTATAGATGAATGATACCAAGACTTACATGACTGGAGCTCATCAGTTGCAATAAAATAGAGTTATTCCTATGCCTATTTCTTTCCCATGTGGTTCCTTCCACTTATGTATAGGCAGGAGCCAATGAATGGAGAACTGGTTCTTCTCATTGTCAGTAGTTTAGATCTTTGCATGTTGCACCAGTTTCCTCTCTCATTTCAAAAAGCTGACGAAGATCTCACTTAAGTTAAAGGATAGTGCTGAACCCAGGGATCTTTCCATTATGTCACTGTTTTCCCGTTTCTTTCGCCACTGCTTTTTCTGTGCTACATGACTGCTGTATGGATCTGCTCTTACTCTTTGCTGAGATTTCAAGGGGTCATTTGAAAGCCAGTTAAAAAGTGAGGTCCTGCTGTGCCTGTCAGGGTTCAGGTATCTCAAACTATGATTTATCTCTTGTACGTCTTGATTCTTGCAATGACATTATTCAGTTTGGTCCTAAGGAACAAGTAAAGTTGCTCAGAGTATTTAGCTAACCTTGAAAGGCCTGAATCAGTGTGTGTCACCACTTAAGCTAGTGGACATGTGGTGGTACAAAAACTACTCTGTAAATAGCAACTCAGCTGCTAACCTCATCAGGAGCAGTCTTGAGAGAGCTAGTCTTCCTGGTGGGCATTGCCAGCCTGTGGTTCAGCACCCTCATGAAGAAAGGGAGCAAACTGTAATCTGTGTTGCAAACATCAGCATAACTATATGCAGCTGAACTACAGCTAGCAAAGGTACATTCAGGTGTTCTGAGTCACAGGGAAAAGCTACTTGCAGTTTTTCTTCTTTCATTGTTATTTGATTCAGGTTAACTATAATCTGCTCCTAAAGAAAAACTGTATTCAGAGGTGGTCTGCCCTCCTCAGATGCGATCCTGGGAATGAAAGGGAAAAAAAAAAGAAAAATGGTCCTTATTGTTTTTAGTGAAGCAGGTGACATCACAGGGGAGTTGGTTCTAAACCCAGATAAAGATAAATGTGAGGTTTGACTTCACTGGAAACAAAAATCGGCCGTGTGTGCTGAACCTGATTTGTAAAATGAGGGAACACTCAACAAAGCAGAGTATCGTCATATTTTCAAATTAAGACCACAGTGAAAATGAACACAGCGCTCTCTGGTTATTTAACTAACTAGAGAGAGATGAGAAATTCTATCTCCAATGACTAACACGGGCTGCCTTTTGATCTCAGTACAATAAGAAGGAAGACAGCTGCTGGATGTCTTAACAATGTTGGTATTTTTATACTCAATAAAAGGTTCCCAGAATTGCAAATATTTTGAGTATATATTCTTGTGTAGTCATTTCTCCATGAGCACATTATCTCTGTTTTTACTCCACCTCATAACTAACTGTTTGTGTGCTGTTTCTTCTTCATAACAGCAAACGACCATCATGTAGGCTGAGCCCCTCCTGGAAGGAAAATGCAATGTAGTGGTGTCAGGCTCTACCTGATGGGCTTTTTCCTAAGAAAATTCTAAGTACACTTAGAATGGAACTGATTCTTTCCCACTTCTATTTCACACATTAATTATTTATCTTTTTTCTTTCAGATATTTTATTAAATTCTCCCATCTGATGCCACTGGGGGTTTCCCAGGAGCTTGGCTATGGTGTACTGTGTAATACTGGAGTGAAATCTTGGCTAAACATCTGTCACATGGACAGTGCTGAGCAACACTTCTGCAGGAGACTCTTGTGTCATAGTAAAGTTTGTTTTTCCAATCTCTGGCTACTGTGTCTGGTGCCTGCCTTGTCACAGTATTTAGGCATAAAGTTCCAACTGGAAACATATCGGTTTTGTGGAGGAGAAACATGGAAAGAGCAGAACAGTAATGAAAGGTGGATGGGCAGCAGGTCTGTAGAACAAGTGGCCAGCTGGAATGGCTTACATTCATCTAGGTGTCACAATATTTGCTTCGCTCCGTTTCTGTTTCCTGAAAGCAAATAGGGTGTGAGCTGTTTCCACTGTCAATAACCTAAGATGAAGGAGGAAGAGGCAGGGCTATGAGGAAGAAGTGAAATGGAGTTGAAAACAAAGCAAAACCTGGGAGAGAAGATACTGCCATGATTTTCAAAATATATACATGATGAGGTCAATTTTTAGCAAGACCAGGAGAAAGGCAAGTAAAAGAGACAGAGTCATGAACAGCAAAGCAAAGCCAGTTCTAGATAATTGTGAAGGAAAAGTTACGGTGATTAGTACAAGGAGTGCAATGAGGAATAGAGAAAATAAAGACAAACCCCCAAACAACAGAAAAAAAACCTGATAGACATTTAGGACTTTTTATTTGCTTCTATATTATTGTCAGACGTTGTTGTAGGGAGGGAGATCAGGTCTGATACTTATGTTCTGATTACTAAAGCCAATACTGCTGACTATTTCTCTGCTGTGGCAACTGCCTTGGTTAACTGGCATTGTTTACTATTTTGAGTTATATCTTAATGATGAAATTGCTTATATTTTATTCTAGTTTTCAGGGTTCACCTTCCTTTGACAGGCCTAACAAGACTCCAAAGTGACATTATTAAGCATTGATACAACACTGAATTAATTTAAAAAACTTACCAAAGATAACGTTATATGCACTTGTTGAAGCAACTTCAGGGGCTAGATTATGAATGTAATCTGTATAAAAATCTATAACCTCAGAAGTATTTACCATGAGTTTCATAACTGAATGGAAAGACCTAAAGATAAGAAATGAGTTGAATCTGTCTTGCCATGAAACTTAGAACCTAGAAGGAAAATACACTTCGGTCATTATTCACAAAGACATTATTATTATTATACCCATCTCTGTATTTTCAAGATGCGAGATTTTGAACAATTGGGTTAGCAATACAGAGCAGCAGCAAAATAAAAATAGCTTACTTCTCTGTAGCAGACAGCCTGGGGCAAAGACCACATTTAATGTGAGCAAAGTCCAACTCATCTAGCTGTGTCTAAACTAATCCTAATCATCTACCAGGGACTTGGAGCTGATTGCAACTTCTGCCTAGTTCATGATTCCGGATTGCCTTTTCAGGGTCAGGGAGCAGGTAGGGAAGGTAACAAGAAAACCAGAAACTTAGTTTGGGGTTAGTAGTTATCTGTGTCATACATATGGATTTTGTTAGAGGTTGAGAAGTGTTCTGAGGATTTTTCCTTTCATCTTCCTTCTCTTGATCAGTGTCCTCTGTGGAGGTTTGTGTTTTTGCAAACCAGAAGGATCCTTACCTAAAGCATTATAAGTCACCTTCCATTTTGGAAGAAGCTACCACTCATGTTATAAAAATAGGTGAATCTTAAGAAAGTGTGCCTCAGGACATTGTCTCTTTTTGTACTGCACTTACTGCAGAGTAGAGATGAGAGGAAGACAGCTCCTACATCTCTCCACTTCTGTTCTGGAAGAGGACTGCCAAGAAATGCTGCCAGGAGATACCATATTCCTCGCCCAGTCAATTACATGCAGCAGCGTCTGCAAGTTTATTCAGTCCAGTGGACAGGCAATGAAAGGATGCAGCCCCAGTGCTCAATTTCTAAATAATTCAAATAGCATTTAATCCCCTGAGTTTACAGCAAATACTTATTTCATTCCACTACCTCTTATTTGAATTCAGGAATAACCTTCATTTTGTCCCACATCAATTCTCTGACCCACAGCACATGGTGCCCAGGTAAGGATAAATTCCAGTACTACTACCACCCTTATCTAGCTACGATAGTGTCAAAAGATTCTAGATTTGCAACCACTTTGCATATCATATCACTTCAATTTCCACCCCCCCATTCCTTTACTTTAAATGCATTATTAGAGGAATTCTGCCCCCCCCAAGAGAAAATATGGTTGTAATAAAAAAGGTCTGACTCTTTTCCCATTAAATCTCTTCTTTTACTGAGGGACTCAGCTGTTCATTACTGAGTATTCTTAATTTTGAATGCGTCTCTGACTTACATAACTTGAAAAATTCCCCCTCTCTCCCTCTTCTGTTTACGTGGAAGAAAATATAAAAAAATAGTTGGAGCAGAAAACAAGATGCCTTCCTCCTATCATTTACCATAATTAAAATCTGCTAAAATTTGTATCTGATAGTAGGTAATTCGACAGCAAGCTGACTCTTTTGGTGGTGGTTGTGGGGGACTGTTTTATTCAGAGAAAGTGGTGCATTGGAAGCAGCCAGAAACAACCATAAGCCAAATGGGAGACTGAGAGGAGATCAAAGTGGTGCAACTGGCTCACAGCATAGAGAGTTCTCAGACTGCTGAAGCTGTTGCCTGGAAGAAAAATCACTCCTGTTGATCCTGACAGGAAACCAAATGTGAAGAGAAAAAAAGGCATTGGCAGATCTCTTCTGGAATTAGTGATCATTTGTTTAATTCTTCTGGATGTTTGTTCCATTATTTCAGGAAGAGGGATGATAATCCTTCTCTGTGCACTGTGGACACAGACCTGTGAATTCATTGCTGTTTGTAAATCACAGGGAGATCCTTAATGGAAAAGATAATTTTCCCACCATTTTTTTCAACTGAAAAAAAAATCAAACTTCTCAAATAAATAATTTTGTACTGGCTGTATTCTTTGTTCTACAAAATGGTCTTAATGGACTTGGATATATATAGCAAGCTTTAATCTACTCCCAGGTAGCCACTAATCCTGGGAAAACAATCTTTTTTTCCCCCCACAACTTGGTATTAAAAAACTTGGTTGCTTTGATAATGAATTTTTTTTGTGAAAACAGAAAACAATCAAAATTAATATGTAGTGAAAAGCACCTGCTGGGTTACATCAAGTAACCAGTTTCACTCCAACTTTAGCTGTGGTTAGTTAGAACAAATTTGAGCAATGTTTGCTTTATCCACTGGACTTGGAGTTCCTGAAGATGTTGAAGTGTTTCTGTTACTCATAACCTGCTTGACTAATTTTTGAACAGGAAATTTGTCAAAGAATAGTAGAGAATATTTTTTTTTCTGTTATAGGTAGGAAACAAAATGTAAGTGATATCATCAGAAATGCAGTAGTAGTAATCTCCTGCAGTGAGTGCAGACTTATTATTCACAAAATGTTTTTTTTTAGTGACAGCTGCCATCAATGCTCATTAGAAATAACCAGACCCTTACACTGTTTATAAAGCAAGGATTAAAAAGAATTGAGTGGAATAATCCTAAAATCTGCCACACATTTAAATACATCCACTTGCATGAACACTCATTGTATTCACTTAAAGGCTTCCACTTCTGATTGTTCTGGTGATACACTGCTGTGCCAAGGCTCCTAAAATAAAGTTCTATTATCTTATAAATACTACTATTAGAAAATATGTCATTGTTATGTATGACCTCCACGGAGGATGTAATTTACATAGGATAGTGTGTGCCATTCCATAAGCACATACATTTTGCAGGTTCAAATTGTCTTTTTTTTTTTTTTCTCCCCCAGCCTCCTTGAAAGTCAGGAGTTTGAACCCCTTGAATAGACTCAGATTATAAACACCATTCATGTAACTTTATATCTTACAAGTCTCCTTTAGTGCTCTGTTATTAAAATATTATGAAAAATGAAAGAGCTCTGATTAAATATGCCTGCATGGATAAATTTACATTAATGTGAGATGATTAATTACAAGTTAATGCCCTGTTCAGAAAAAGCATTTTAGGTGGTATAATGAACAGGGTGCAATGATAATCCTGCCATAGTCCTCTGCTAAGGCAATTGAAAGCTAGACACAAAGTGCTATTATACATTTTCGATTTGTGCTTACTAGAGTCACTATTCTGCACTCCCACTCAGTTGTGCTCTCTTCTCACCACATGATGTCACTATACAATCCGGGATGATTTTCAGCCTTTGAAATTAATTTTTTAAAAAAAGATATTCTTAAGTTAAACTGAGAAAAATGCTTATTTCTTTTTATATGTTCTCAAGGGAAAAAAAAAGAAAAGCATATAGGATAACCTACAGTGAACATTCACCAAGCCTTTTAAATGAATGGATATAGATCCCTTAGAAGCAAGATCCAGCTCTATGTCTTTTAAACAATAGTGCATAGATCCTGCCAACCGTCCTTGTCAAACTGCTGTTAATCCATAAGATCTTCAGAACTCCTGTGGATGGCAGTCGGTTCTAAGTGCCACTTTTAAGAGGGTTGTTCTTGTGTTCATTTTTCCTGATCAACTCTCCAACAGGCAGTGCTAGAGACAGGCTTTATTTTCTCCTGCTATAACAAATAGACATCCCAATAGGTAGAAATAAAGTGTCTAAGAGTATTAAGTTGTCAAAGAAATGCACCAGTTGTAATAAAATAACAGCAATTTTCTGTAGTTTATGTTACAATTAAGCAGTCATAATATGGTAGCCAATAGATGTCAGCCCCAGAAACAACCAGTTGAAATGATAATCAGTGACAGCGAAGAACTTGTTTTCTGTATTCCTCTTTTAGTGGGAAAATGTGTGTTTAACTCTTTATTTCTTTTTTCTGAATTCAAACACATAATGGAAAAAAGACATGATAGATCCTTTCACTGATGCTACATGTCAGAAATAACTCTGGGAAGATCTAAATTTCAGATGTTTTCATTTAATTCTGTGATGTTAAGTGTACATGTAAGTTTTGTTAGGACCATGGTTTGCTACTCGTTAATGCTCTTACACTTATTTTTTTCTTTCACTGTTTCTATACTGTTCTCTTTTGACTTCCTGAGGTAAAATTTTGCCTGAGGAGCCTTTGAAATATTGTTGAAAATGACCTTCTGGCAGTGTATCCACAGTGCTTCTGGGCAGCCATGGGAAGTCTCCCTCCATCTCTTGGCCTGAGCCATTCTTGCTCCTGCCCTGGCTGCATGTTAGTGTCATGGCTGTAGGATATGTCCTGTTGTACCACATATTTATTTCACTCTCCACAGTTTCCTAAATGCCACACATTTAGATAAAATAGCTCTGTGGTGCAGCTGAGACACAAAGTGCTTTTCTACCTAGCAGCAGCCAGTTATGTCCACCACCCCTGCCACATATCTAGCAGGGTGTGAATAGAAGATGACCTTCTTGGACAGACTGTGGCCATACAGAGATGACTCACTGGCTGAGAGGAGTAACTGTGGTTGCAGAAAGCTACCAGGAAAGTGATGTTGTGCCAAGACAAAGGCAATGAAGGAGCCAGCATGAGAATGATAACTCATGTTGTGTTAGTTGGAGAGAAGGGAAGTGGTTTTATTCCAGATCTGAGGTATTCCCTAAGTGCTTGAGAAAAGAGCCACTGAATAACCTGTGCATGGTATATATGGCTGTATTTTCAACTAGGAGGGTGTTGGTCATCAGAACTGGAAAGGGAAGAAGGCAGCAGACATCCAGAGTGAAGGAGGAAACAGAAACTTGTTTTTTCTGACCCCTTGACTTCAGTAAAGCATTGACACCATCTCCCACAGCATCCTTGCAGCTAAACTGAGGCAGTGTGGTCTGGATGATCAGGTAGTGAGGTGGATGTGAACTGCTTGAAGGAAAGAAGTCAGAGAGTTGTGGTCAGTGGGATGGAGTCTAGTTCAAGGCCTATAGTTAGTGGTGTCCCTCAGGGGTCAGTACTGGGACCAGAACTACTCAATATGTTCATCAAGGACCTGGATGAGGGAACTGAATGCACTGTCAGCAAGTTTGCTGATGACACAGAACTGGGTGGAGTGGCTGACGCACTGGAAGGTTGTGCTGCCATTCAGTGAGACTTAGACAGGTTGGAGAGTTGGGCAGGGAGAAATTTAATGAAGTTCAACAAAGGCAAGTGTAGAGGTTTGCACCTAGGAAAGAACAACCCCATGGATCAGTATAGTTTGGGGACTGACCTCTTGGAAAGAAGCAAACCGGAAAGAACCTGGGGGTCCTACTAGATGAAAGGTTGACCATGAGCCAGCAATGTGCTCCTGTGGCCAGGAATGCCAATGCCATTCTGGGGTGTATTGGAAGGGGTGTGCTTAGTAGGTGAAGAGACTTTCTCCTCCCTCACTACTCTGCCCTGGTGAGGTCGCATCTGGAATATCGTGTCCAGTTCTGGGCACCCCAGTTTAAGAAGAATAGGGAACTGCTTGAGAGTTCAGAGTCACAAAACCTGCTTGAGAGTGCAGACCCACAAAAATTGTTAAGGAAATAGCACATCTCCCTTACGAAGAGAGACTGAGGGATCTGGGGCTCTTTAGTTTGCAGAGGAGGAGTCTGAGGTGTGACCTCATCAATGTATATAAATATATAAAGGGTGAGTGCCAAGAGGATGGAGCCAGGCTCTTGATTATGCCCAATGACTGGACAAGGGGCAATGGGTGGAAGCTGAGGCATAGGAAGTTCCATGGAAACATGAGGAAAGGTGTGTTTCATTCTGAGGGGGACAGCACACTGGAACAGGCTGCCCAGGGCAGAGATACTCTGGCGATACTACACCTCCGCCTGGATCTGTCCCTGTGTGATCTGGTGTAGGTGACCCTGCTCTGGCAGGGTGGTTGGACTGGATGATCTTTTGAGGTCACTACCAATCCCTAACATTCTGTGATTCTGTGATTCCTCTTGAAAAGGTGGTTTTAAAACATTCAGTCTCCTCATGTAACTGTCATGGTCTTGGTAGTGGCTTCAGCACGTGGCATAAACAGTGTTATAAATGACATCTATGCCTTTTTAAGCCAGTGTCCACTCTACTTACCCCCTCCAACCTTTTAGTGCCCATGGGATATCATTGCATATCCTGTCCCTGGAGGAGGTGACATTGAAAGTTTAACTTTAAGTAAAGGGAAGAAAGGAAAAGCTCCAGGCCTAAAAGCCCATAGGGATGAAGAAGGAAAGTGATGAAATACTGTCATGAAGACAGGCCAAGAGTGTTTCAGTTGTTCAGCCTGGAGAAGAGAAGGCTCTGGGGATACCTTACAGCAGCCTTTCAATATTTAAAGGGGATCTACAAGATGGCTAGAGAAGGACTTTTGACAAAGGCATGTAGTGACAGGATGAAGGGTAATTGCTTCAAACTGGAAGAAGCTAAGTTCAGATTTGACATAAGGAGGAAATTACTCACCATGAGTATGGTGAGGCACTGAGACAGGTTGCCCTAAGAAACAGTGTGGGCTTCAAGCCTGAAATTGTCAGAAGTGATGTGGGATGGGGGCTAGACCAACCTGGTGTTGTAAGAAGTATTTATGCCCATGGCAGGGGTCTTGGACCTAGGGATCTTTAATATCCCTTCCAATCTAAGCCATTCTATGATTCTCCAGTTGCACCTCGGACTTAGGTGGCATTTGTGGTCACTGCATACATTGGCACTAGCAAGGGCAATGACTTCATAACTGTGCTTTCACCTGCAGCACAGATATTACAGGAAAGAACAGAGATCAAAAGATACTTGTGGCAATGCTTGAGTGTGATGAGGGAATACAGAAGTGCTACAGCCCCAAGTACAGAGTCAAAATGTCTTTTTGGACTTTCAGATTAGTGTGCTAGACACAATGAGTGTTCCTTGTGAGACAGCAGAGGCCTGGTCCTTACCTTCTATAAGCCTTCCTCCTGTTCGTGCAGGTTGTGATGAACCTCAAAAGAAGGGCACATATTTTCTGCCAAATGAAAGGAATTGAGAGTTTGTTTGTGGTTGCTGTCAGACACCCCCGGTGGAAGCCTTCTTGCACCTTGTGGTGGTTAGAGAGTTTCCCTCACCCCCCTCCCACCCTCTCCCC
>WBNM01032901.1:1694-13256 GCA_013399055.1 Ramphastos sulfuratus | reverse complement strand
GGGGCAGGCTGCCCAGAGAGGCTGTGGAGTCTCCTTCTCTAGAGGCTTCCAACCCCACCTGGCTGTGCTCCTGTGCAGCCTCCCCTGGGTGCTCCTGCTCTGGCTGATCTCTGGAGGTCCCTTCCAAGCCCTGACACTCTGTGATTCTGTGACACAGCTTCTGCTCTGCTGGAGGGACAAGGCAAAGCCAACACTTGGCTTGGATTCCAGTGGGGACCTCATTCCCTCCAACCTGGGTTGGGAAAAATCCCATCTGAAGCAAAGCAAACCCACCCCAAATGGAGGTCAGGAGGAGCTCACTGATTCAGGCTGCTCAGTGGCCTGGATTTAGGAATTTTTTCTTTTCTTCCTTTTTTTTTTCTTTTCTTCTTTTCCAATTAACTTCACCTCCCCCAAGTGGGCATTTCACACCCCTTGTGTGAAGTAAATTGGTGCCTGGATTGTTATGAGCTTTGGCAGGGACAAGTAGCCACTGAACCAAGAAAAACCCAGAGCCTTTGGGTGGGGGGCACCAAGGCTCTCAGGCTGGCATCTGAGCGGCCGAGGCTTCTGAGAAGTCCTTTTGATGAGCAAAGGCAATCACTTGGATGCAATTTGTAATTAAACCTTGCTGTGCATCCCCTCCCCACCCCCACCCCCCTCCTTCCAGAACCTCCTCCTGCCACCAGAGCTCCTGTGTGGGTTGTTTATGCATCGGTGGTGGCTTCTGAATGCCTGGCTGGCGGTGACGGATATTGCACTTGATGGTTTTCCTTATGTCCCTTTGGTGGTGCAAATGTGAGAAAGGGCAATGAACTTGCAATGACTCTCTTGGATAACTGGAAAAAAAAAAAAAAAAAAAAGAGGTTATTTTTTTTTTTTCCCTTGGGTTGAAGAGTTCAGCACGTCAGGAGGAATCAGCTTCTGGGCGCCACGGCACGGGGGGCACAGTGGTTTGGGGGGCAGGTTGCATCTTCTAGCAAAGGATAATTGCTCTGGGATGCAAATGTCTGCTAACTGGCACCAACTCTGCCTTGCAAACCATCACCACGTTGATAAAACTCTCTGTTGTGGATTCTGTTAGCCCCATGCAGAGGGTTCACCATGCTGCCAGCTGCCTGCTTTGAAGGACATCCCTGGGCAGCCCCTGGGGGTGATTTTGGGGCAACTTTTGTCTTCTAGAAAAGGATAATTGCTCTGGGATGGAAATGTCTGCTAAGTGGCACCAATTCTGCCTTGCAAACCACCACCACCACGCTGACAAACTCTTTGTTGTGGATTCTGTTACCCAGCACAGAGGGTTCACCATGCTGCCAGCTGCCTGCTTTGAAGGACATCCCTGGGCAGCCCCTGGGGGTGATTTTGGGGCAATTTTCATCTTCTAGCAAAGGAAAATTGCTCTGAGGTGCAAATGTCTGCTAACTGGCACCAACTCTGCCTTGCAAACCATCACCACTGTGCTGACAAACTCTTTGTTGTGGCTCTTGTTAGCCCAGCACAGAGGGTTCCATGCTGCCAGCTGCCTGCACTCGGAGGGCACAAAGCTCTTGGCACACTGCTCAGCGCTAGCAGCACCTCAGGGTGCTTTCAGCCCATGCTTGGCTGGGCTTGGGGCACTCAGAGAATCAAGGTCCTGCACTTGAGGGCAGGGGGAACACTGGGAGGGAAGCCTGGAAAAGGAGGGAAGTGAAAAACCCCAACGGCTTCATCCCTCTGCACAGGTTCCTGCTCTTGGGCCTCTCCAGACGCGATGCTTCCCCCAGCCCATTCCTCCTGGGCAGCTGAGAGTCACTGAAGTGTAACAGGAAAGGTCTTGGCAAGGAAAGTTATGGGAAAGGGCATGGGGGGAAATATCCTCCCCCAGAACCCAAACACCAACTGCACTGCAGTGAACCGAAGCTGCCTTGCCCAAGGACCTGTCACTGCTGCCACCTGCATCCCTGGGCAGGCCCTGGGGGTGATTTTGGGGCAATTTTCATCTTCTAGCAAAGGAAAATTGCTCTGAGGTGCAAATGTCTGCTAACTGGCACCAACTCTGCCTTGCAAACCATCACCACTGTGCTGACAAACTCTTTGTTGTGGCTCTTGTTAGCCCAGCACAGAGGGTTCCATGCTGCCAGCTGCCTGCTTTGAAGGACATCCCTGGGCAGAGAAGCTGCTGAGTAGACACAACAAGGAGGTGACAGTGGCAGCAAATGGGGACAGGCAGGAGGTGTCTGGGTGAATGCTGGGGGCTGTGAGATCAGTACTGGTGGGCACCCAACTCTCCCCTCTGGGGCTGTCCCTCAGTTCTCCTTGGGCTACACTGAGCTGCATGCAGCAGGGAAGGGTCTTCAGTTGGTGTTTGCAATAGGAAAGGAGGGATTTGACTTCTCTGAACTCTGGGACATGGCTTAGTGGCAAGGGGGTGTTGGGTTGATGGTTGGACTTGATGCCCTTAGAGGTCTGCTCCAACCTTCCAAATTCTGCATGGCATGCAGTGACACCACCTAACCCAGCTGGGCATGTCCCACTGTGCCACCTGCCCTAGGGGAGCCTGCTTTAGCAGGGGAGCTGCACTGGATCATCTCCAGAGGTCCCTTCCACCCCCAGCACTTTTTTCACAGATTCCACAGATTTTGCAAGTCTCCAGAGAAGGAGACTCCAAAACATCTGTGGGTAGCCTGTTCCAGTGCTCTGTCACCCTCTGAACCTTCTCTTCTCCAGGCTGCACACCCCCAGCTCCCTCAGCCTGTCCCCACAGCAGAGCTGCTCCAGCCCCATGAGCATCTTCATGACCTCCTCTGGCCCCTCTCCATCAGGCCCAGGTCCTTCCTGTGCTGAGGGCTGCAGAGCTGGCCCCAGCCCTGCAGCTGAGGTCTGAGAGAGCAGAGCAGAGGGGCAGGATCCCCTCTCTCCATCTCTGGCCCAGGCTGCCCTTGGCCTTCTGGGTCCTCCCCTGACCAAATTCCTGCTTATAGAAATGAAGGTGCTCTGGGGAATTTCCCTTGCATGAAGCTTGGCAGTGGTAACTGCTCAGCATCCCTGATGGACTGCTCATGCAAGCCTGGTGCCTGCTTCCTCTGCCAGCCCTACCAGAAGGCTTCTCCCAGTCCCTCCAGAAGGCTTCTCCCAGTCCCTCCAGAAGGCTTCTCCCAGTCCCACCAGAAGGCTTCTCCCAGTCCCACCAGAAGGCTTCTCCCAGTCCTACCAGAAGGCTTTTCACAGTCCTACCAGAAGGCTTCTCCCAGCCCCACCAGAAGGCATTTCCCAGTCCCACCAGAAGACTTCTCCCAGCCCCACCAGAAGGCATTTCCCAGTCCCTCCAGAAGGCTTTTCCCAGTCCCACCAGAAGGCTTTTCCCAGTCCCTCCAGAAGGCTTCTCCCAGTCCCACCTGCCCCTTCCCAAGCAAAACAGCTCCTGGCCACATCTCATCACACCCATTGCTGGGAGCATCTCCTGCCCCAGCTCTTTGCTGTGTAATAAAACCTTCTCCATCCCAGCAGCAGTCAGAACATGTTTGCTTCTTCCTGTCCATGGGGAAACAGGAACATGGGAAAAGCAGAACTTGGAAAAATGAAAACTCCAGGGAAAAAATAGATAGGGAACTCCACAGGGAAATTAGATGGAGGTTTGGATTTCAAGTGGCTGCTTCTGTGGGATGCTTTGTGTGGAGGCTGAGTGAGGCATCTCCTGAGGGCATCAAGTGGAACCTGCAAGCAGTTGCCTGCTTGGATCCCTGGCAGATAGGGGAAAAAGCTCTTGCTGGAAAAGAGGTTGAGCTGCTGTGGGCTCGGTGCTGGCTCAGCAGAGCAGCAGATTGCCTCTGTTTGGGAAGTGCTAAAGTCACTCCCAGCACTGGCTGAGACATTTGCAAAGTGATGATGCTGATCAGAACCCCAGCTTGGAAGTGCTGCTGGCTGCAACCTGAAGGAGCTCCCCAGGCTGTGGGTGCCACTTTCAAGAGGGTGACTGTGCCAAGGGCCTGGCTGGGCCAAGAACCCCAACCTGAAGATGCTGTGCAGTCTGTTTGCTGCTCCCAGCACAGGGCTCCAGCAGTTGGAGACCAACCTTTGCTGCTGGCTGCCCAGGGGCCAGCTCTGTCCCTGCTCAATGTTATTTTGGTTCTTCTTGGTTGGTGCTCTGCGACTGAGGAGGACCTCAGTAAAACACAAATTGATTTGCTTGGCTTCCATGGTCACCTCTGGACTGTAATTACTCAGGCAGGAAAAATTAATTAGTCTAGTGTGGGCTGACTGCTGCTCTCCAGGCACTGATGAATCCTAATTGGAGAGCTCCAGAGCAAAGTGCTGCTTCACACCAGGGCCCCATGGGGTGGGGAAGGTTTGCAGGCACAGAGGGCAGAGGGGTGAAGGGGGCTGAAGGTCAGGCTGAATACCTCCTCTGTCCCAGCAGCAGCAGCTGTACCTTCTTTCCTCTCCTTAGCTGTGATCATGAGCCCTTTAAAACCTGTCTGCTCTCCTTCAAACAGGCAAACCAGAGCAGCCTGCATTTACCCTTGGCACTGCCCAGGCAGAGCTTTCTGGAGCCTGCAATCTGCACTAGGGAAAAAAAGCCCCCAGAGGCAATTCTTCCCCAGGGCACCCATGAATGGTGATTCCCTGCTTGTTTTGCAGTGCTGCTGCACCACTGACAGCTCAGCCCTGCTGTGCTCAGACTCTGCAGGCATCAGAACCTCCCCTGTGGGTCAGGCTGGCAGAGTTGGAGCTGCTCAGCCTGGAGAAGAGAAGGCTCCAGGGAGACCTGAGAGCTGCCTGCCAGTGCCTGAAGGGGCTCCAAGCAGGCTGCAGAGGGACTGGTTGCAAAGGGCTGCAGGGACAGGAGCAGGGACAATGGCTGCAAACTAGAGCAGAGCAGATTGAGGTTGGCTGTGAGGAACAAGTTCTGCAGCAGGAGGCTGCTGGAACACTGCAACAGGTTGCCCAGGGAGGTGCTTGGAGCCCATCCCTGGAGATATTGAAGGTGAGGCTGGAGAGGGCTGTGGGCAACCTGCTCTAGTGGGGAATGTCCCTGCTGAGTGTCCCTCAGAGCAGCCTGCCAGTACCTGAAGGGGCTGCAGGAGAGCTGGGGAGGGACTTTTGGCAAGGGCTGGCAGTGCCAGGATGAGGGACAGTGGCTTTGGGCTGGGAGAGGAGAGACTGAGTGTGGAGATGAGGAAGAAATTGTTGAAAGTGAGGATGGGGAGAGACTGGCACAGGTTGCCCAGGGAGGCTGTGGGTGCCTCCTGCCTGGAAGTGTTCAAGGCCAGGTTGGATGAGATCTTGAGCAACCTTAAGCATCCTTGAGCTGCTGCAAGGCCTGAGCCTCTCAGCAAAACCAACATCTAAAGGCAAGAGCAGAGCTTGAGTACCAAAAGACACTGAGCAGTCCCAGAGCCATGGGATCACAGAACTGGCTTGGAAGGGACCTGCAAAGGTCTCAGCAGGGACACCTCCAGCTGGATCAGGCTGCCCAGGGCCACATCAGGGCTGATCTTGGATGTCTCCAGGCCTCAAGCACACCCCTGGGCAGCCTGTGCCAGTGTCTGACCACCCTCACTGTGCAGAACTTCCTCCTAACATCCACTNACCCCCAGGGCCTGTTCCTCAGGGCTGCTCTCAGCCATTCCCCACCCAGCCTGGAGCTGTGCTTGGCATTGTGCCTACCCAGGTGCAGGACCTTACACTTGGCCTTGTTGAATGTCCTGAGGTTGGCCTGGGCACAGCTCTGCAGCCTGTGCAGGTCCCTCTGGATGGATCCCTGCCCTCTAGCAAGTGACTGTGCCACACAGCTTGGTGCCAGCTGCAGCCTTGCTGAGGCTGCACTGATTCCTCTGTCCATGGCACTGACAGAGATGTCAAACAGCACTGGTGCCAGCACTGACCCCTGAGGGGTGCAAGGTTGCAGGGCTGGTCCATAGCTGCTGCTCTCAAGGTGTCCAGAAGAGGAGGGATGTAGATGTGTAGATGTTCCTACTTTGTCTCCTGGTGCTGCATCTCTCCAGAAGTGCTGCAAGATCTGACTCCTGCAGAGACTCTCCCCACCTAAGGTGGTCTCATTCCCTCCCTGACTCCATTAACAGCTGAGGCATGATGAGGCAGATTTGAGGAAAGCTCAAACCACTTGGCACTGGTCTCCAGGTGGCATCTTGTTCCCCTCTGCTCCTGCAGCTACATCCTCCTCATCATCATCATCATTCCTATTTTTACTCTTACTAACAATCCTCATTATCATTGTTGTTACTATTTGCTGCAATCTGTACCCCAAGTGTTTGCTTTCAGCCCTGCTGAGGAGGAAGAGTCCTGACTCTGCTGGTTGCTGAGGGTCAAGCAGGGGAGCATTGCTCAGGCCCCACTCAAAACTTGCTGTGTCTGACTGCCTGAGAACAAGGAGGAGATGAAATCCAGCAGAGAGTTTCCCAGCCAGCTCCCAGCCACTCCTGCAGGCTGTGTCAGCTCCCCTGAGCTCCTACCCCACAGCAAGGACTGGCACAGAATCTTCTCATGTTGGCTGAGCTCTGCTCACAGATTTGGTCATTAAATGAAGCCTCATTAGCAAAAACACTTTCACTGCACTCAGGGTAGTTTCATTTTGTGCTTCTGTTTTCTTGGTGGAATTTTTTTTCTCTTTTTCTTTCTTTTTTCTGATGGATCTGAGGCTTGGCAGTTATGCAAAGCCTGCAGTGAGGATGTGGTGCAGCCCTGGCTGGGTTCACAGTGGTGCAGAGCCTGGGATGTGCTCGTTAGTGAAGCAGACACCAGCATCACCTTCACTCCTGTTTGTCTCTCTGGTTTGTGTCTGATGTTTGCCTCAGAAGCAGACTTGTGCTGAGAAGAGCTGCTCTGGTTTCCTGGCCTGCTCCACATCTGATGCATTTCATAGAATCATAGAGTCATAGAATGAGAAGGTTGGAAGGGACCTCAAAGCTCAGCCAGTTCCAACCCTCTGCCATAGGCAGGGACACCTCCCACTGGTACAGGTCACTCAGAGACTCATGCAACCTGGCCTTGAACACCTCCAGGGAGAGAGCAGCCACAGCCTCCCTGGGCAACCTGTGCCAGTGTCTCACCACCCTTGTTATACTGTGATACTGTGATACTGTGATACTGTGGATGCAGGAGAGCAGAGCAGATGGATGGAGGAAGTTGGAGCTTTGTGCTAGGAAGAAGCAGAAGGTGTAGAAATGAAACCACATGGTGAGGTTTGGTCAACTGGAGATGAGGCAGCAGTGCCCAGCTGGGCAAGCAGGCCAGTGGCAGCCTGGCTTGGGTCAGAAGCAGGGTGGGCAGCAGGCACAGGAGGTGCCCATCCCCCTGTGCCCAGCACTGGGCAGGCCACAGCTCGAGTGCTGTGCTCAGCTCTGGGCCCTGACTGCAGGAAGGACACTGAGGGGCTGCAGCCTGTGCAGAGCAGGGCAGGGAGGCTGCAGAAGGGCCTGGAGCAGCTGGGGGTGAGGAGGGGCTGAGGGAGCTGGGGGGGGGCAGGTGGAGCAGAGGAGGCTGAGGGGAGACCTCCTTGCTCTCTGCAGCTGCCTGCAGGGAGGTTGGGGTGAGGAGGGGGCAGCCTCTGCTGCNGCAGCTGGGGTCTGAGGAGAGCAGAGCAAAGGGGCACAATCCCCTCCCTTGCCCTGCTGCCCACACTGCTCTTGCTGCAGCCCAGCACACAGTTGCTGTCTGGGCTGCACTCACACTGCAGCCTCATCTTGAGCTTTTCATCACCCCAGACCCCCAGGGCCTGTTCCTCAGGGCTGCTCTCAGCCATTCCCCACCCAGCCTGGAGCTGTGCTTGGCATTGTGCCTACCCAGGTGCAGGACCTTACACTTGGCCTTGTTGAATGTCCTGAGGTTGGCCTGGGCACAGCTCTGCAGCCTGTGCAGGTCCCTCTGGATGGATCCCTGCCCTCTAGCAAGTGACTGTGCCACACAGCTTGGTGCCAGCTGCAGCCTTGCTGAGGCTGCACTGATTCCTCTGTCCATGGCACTGACAGAGATGTCAAACAGCACTGGTGCCAGCACTGACCCCTGAGGGGTGCAAGGTTGCAGGGCTGGTCCATAGCTGCTGCTCTCAAGGTGTCCAGAAGAGGAGGGATGTAGATGTGTAGATGTTCCTACTTTGTCTCCTGGTGCTGCATCTCTCCAGAAGTGCTGCAAGATCTGACTCCTGCAGAGACTCTCCCCACCTAAGGTGGTCTCATTCCCTCCCTGACTCCATTAACAGCTGAGGCATGATGAGGCAGATTTGAGGAAAGCTCAAACCACTTGGCACTGGTCTCCAGGTGGCATCTTGTTCCCCTCTGCTCCTGCAGCTACATCCTCCTCATCATCATCATCATTCCTATTTTTACTCTTACTAACAATCCTCATTATCATTGTTGTTACTATTTGCTGCAATCTGTACCCCAAGTGTTTGCTTTCAGCCCTGCTGAGGAGGAAGAGTCCTGACTCTGCTGGTTGCTGAGGGTCAAGCAGGGGAGCATTGCTCAGGCCCCACTCAAAACTTGCTGTGTCTGACTGCCTGAGAACAAGGAGGAGATGAAATCCAGCAGAGAGTTTCCCAGCCAGCTCCCAGCCACTCCTGCAGGCTGTGTCAGCTCCCCTGAGCTCCTACCCCACAGCAAGGACTGGCACAGAATCTTCTCATGTTGGCTGAGCTCTGCTCACAGATTTGGTCATTAAATGAAGCCTCATTAGCAAAAACACTTTCACTGCACTCAGGGTAGTTTCATTTTGTGCTTCTGTTTTCTTGGTGGAATTTTTTTTCTCTTTTTCTTTCTTTTTTCTGATGGATCTGAGGCTTGGCAGTTATGCAAAGCCTGCAGTGAGGATGTGGTGCAGCCCTGGCTGGGTTCACAGTGGTGCAGAGCCTGGGATGTGCTCGTTAGTGAAGCAGACACCAGCATCACCTTCACTCCTGTTTGTCTCTCTGGTTTGTGTCTGATGTTTGCCTCAGAAGCAGACTTGTGCTGAGAAGAGCTGCTCTGGTTTCCTGGCCTGCTCCACATCTGATGCATTTCATAGAATCATAGAGTCATAGAATGAGAAGGTTGGAAGGGACCTCAAAGCTCAGCCAGTTCCAACCCTCTGCCATAGGCAGGGACACCTCCCACTGGTACAGGTCACTCAGAGACTCATGCAACCTGGCCTTGAACACCTCCAGGGAGAGAGCAGCCACAGCCTCCCTGGGCAACCTGTGCCAGTGTCTCACCACCCTTGTTATACTGTGATACTGTGATACTGTGATACTGTGGATGCAGGAGAGCAGAGCAGATGGATGGAGGAAGTTGGAGCTTTGTGCTAGGAAGAAGCAGAAGGTGTAGAAATGAAACCACATGGTGAGGTTTGGTCAACTGGAGATGAGGCAGCAGTGCCCAGCTGGGCAAGCAGGCCAGTGGCAGCCTGGCTTGGGTCAGAAGCAGGGTGGGCAGCAGGCACAGGAGGTGCCCATCCCCCTGTGCCCAGCACTGGGCAGGCCACAGCTCGAGTGCTGTGCTCAGCTCTGGGCCCTGACTGCAGGAAGGACACTGAGGGGCTGCAGCCTGTGCAGAGCAGGGCAGGGAGGCTGCAGAAGGGCCTGGAGCAGCTGGGGGTGAGGAGGGGCTGAGGGAGCTGGGGGGGGGCAGGTGGAGCAGAGGAGGCTGAGGGGAGACCTCCTTGCTCTCTGCAGCTGCCTGCAGGGAGGTTGGGGCGAGGAGGGGGCAGCCTCTGCTGCTTGGTGCCAAGGGACAGGAGCAGAGGCAATGGTTCCAAGCTGCCCCAGGGCAGGCTCAGGCTGGACCCCAGGAAATATTTCTGCCCTGGGAGGGTTCTCAGACCTTGGAATGGTGTGGCCAGGGCAGTGCTGGAGTCCCCACCCCTGGGGGTGTTGCAGCACTGTGTGGGGCTGGAGCTTAGGGCCATGGTTTAGTGGTGCCCCTGCAGTGCTGGGTGGGGGCTGGCACTGGGTGAGCTTGGAGCTCTCTGCCAGCCAGAGCTGCTCTGGGGCTCTGTGATTCATTCCTGACCAAAATTTGGTTGGTCCTACAGCACAGTTTTCCAGACAAGCTGGAGCTGCTTGAGCACCCCCCCAGAACAGAGCCACTCTCCTGTGGAGCTGCAATCATCTATACTGGGCTGATGAAAAGCTCAACCTGAGGCTGCAGTGTGAGTGCAGCCCAGACAGCAACTGTGTGCTGGGCTGCAGCAAGAGCAGTGTGGGCAGCAGGGCAAGGGAGGGGATTGTGCCCCTTTGCTCTGCTCTCCTCAGACCCCACCTGCAGTCATTCTCCCGTGGAGCTGCAGTCACTCACACTTCATCTGCCACAGCTGTGCCCCTTCTCCACCTGGGTGCCCACACTGACCTCAGCTCTGCACCACCTCCACTCTTCAGGGTTGCTCTCAGAAAGTGTTTTGCAGTCAAATTCATTTGTGCAAAATGGAAATCTCTGGGCAAAGGAAGAACCCCCACACACACATTATCATCTAAGCACTGTGCCTTGCACCAGCTTCCTGCTATCCCAAACTGATATTTTTAATCAAAGCATTGCTAAACATCTATCAAACTAATTTAAATAATTACTGCTTTGCTGCCTTTACAGTAGACACAATTTGCTGTAAGCAAATGCAAATGAGCCAAGAGTGAAGATTGCTCAAAATGCTCTTTTATTAGCTTCAGAAGAAACCCTCCCTAGAATCTGCTGGCTTGTGTGGAGCAAGGAAGGTGTCTTGGATCCAGGGAGCCAAAAGCATTTCATTGTCTTGCTGCTTTGAAAGTTTTTCCCTTTTTCCCCCCTTTTTCTTTACCAGTTTGCCTCTCTCTAAAGCATTTTCTCCACCACAGCCTTGGTGTTGAGTTAACCACCTGATGCCCCTCACTGCCACCTCAAACAGCTCCCTCCTCTTGTGAGCATTTTCAGCCAAGCCTTTGCTCTCCTCTCCTGACACCAAATGCCAATGAGGTTGGCAGTGCATCCCCTGCAGGCCAATGGGTTGGGTAGAGCAAAGCCCAGCAGCAGATGTATTGGGATGGTGGATTTTGAAAGCTGCAAGGCAAAAAGAAGGCTCTGTGGTTGTAGTCAGAATGGGTTGGGTTGGAAGGGACCTCCAAAACTCATCCAGCCCAACCCCCTGCACTCAGCAGGGACATTCCCCACTAGAGCAGGTTGCCCACAGCCCTCTCCAGCCTCTCCTTCAATATCTCCAGGGATGGGCCCCAACCACCTCCCTGGGCAACCTGTTGCAGTGTTCCAGCAGCCTCCTGCTGCAGAACTTGTTCCTCACAGCCAACCTCAATCTGCTCTGCTCTAGTTTGCAGCCATTGTCCCTGCTCCTGTCCCTGCAGCCCTTTGCAACCAGTCCCTCTGCAGCCTGCTTGGAGCCCCTTCAGGCACTGGCAGGCAGCTCTCAGGTCTCCCTGGAGCCTTCTCTTCTCCACCTCCAGCTCCCTCAGCCTGTCCCCACAGCAGAGCTGCTCCAGCCCTCTGAAACCTCCCCCAAAGCAGTGCAGCAGCTTCAGCAGCACAGAGGTCAATGCTGCAGCTGTAGCAGGAGGTTGGTGCTGCCCACTGGCAGCTGGGTCTAGCAGCCATCCTGATGCCCTGAGTGAGCAAGAGGCTGAAGGACAAGGAG
>WBNM01032897.1:0-62300 GCA_013399055.1 Ramphastos sulfuratus | reverse complement strand
TCGACTCTGCCACACAGCTTGATAAGCTCAGGCTATCTCCTGACATACTACCTGCCAATCCCCACTGGAGGGGGTGGGGTGGTAAATCACTGTGTGCCACCAGGTTAGTGAGCAATCTGTGCTGAGGGAGCCAAAGGCAGCTGTGTAGTTCTAAGGATTAAGGTAGGACCCTGGCACAGTGTCTGTTTCCAGATTTTTGACAGCCTCTTCTTTCAACACAAATGAAGTAAATCTCTGACACAAACCTAGTGTGAAGAACTGCTCCAGATGTGCCAGCAGAGAGGGAAGAAGCAGGCTTTCTGAAAAGGCCACGTCATTTGTGCTTTCCTAATTACATCACTGGAATCAGAAAGGAAAAAATTCCACCAGCCACGGTGAGATATTCCCCATCTAAGTGTTCTTGCAGGACGATCAGGGATGAAGTAGGCCACTGAGAGACTTCTTTTCTGAGCACAGTGAAAAGTCCTGAGCATGGCATGCTGGAAATAATGATTTGTTTCTGGAGCAAGGTACCAGGCTTTAGGAATGAAAGTATGAGCCCTGTTAGAGCTGTCACAAAGGACACAGAGGGCCCCTTTCAGCAGAGAGATGGATCCTGACAGCACTGTCCTGCACAGGGGGTGTCCCTGAAGGCTCCTGCCCTCCTGCCAAACATCTGCTCCTCAGACTTCATGTGCACCTCAGCCTCTCTGTGCTCTCACTGCACCTACCCCTCACACCCAGTTCTCCCCAGCACCACCACAGTGCCAGCTGGGCTCATCAGCTTGTCAAGCTGCAAACCAGTAGAATGGACAGCAAAGACAATTTTTCACATGTGGGTGTTTGGCACTGCATGCCTGTCAGTCAGCATGTCCTTAGCTTTCATTACTGCATCCCTTTTTCCTGGCACCTCACACCTTGTTCCCTCAGCACAGGACCAGGGCCAGGCTTTCTCACTGCAGGGTTTGTGCTCAGATCTGCTCACCACTTTTCACTCTGGTGGCTCGTTTCTCATCCTCTCTCCCTGCTAGCTTTGTGGGCTTCTTTCCACTTTGGCCTGTTTTCACTTCCCTTCACCTAGTTCAACACTTCTTGCTACTTTCTAGCTTCATGTGTAAACACAGGGGAAAGTAATGTCGGCAACAGAGGCAAAGGTGAGTTCAGGTGTCTGGGGAGAGGCCTGAAGACCATCTCAGGAGGGATGATCTTGAGCTTCTTTGGTGCTGAACAGCACAGAATTACACAGGAGCCCAACTGGGGAGGGTTTAGGTAGTCACTATCATCTCCTAGCTATTTGCCACCACTGCAGTATGTCCATCACTTTCTCCAGCTCCTCTGCTGAGAGTGGGGAAAGTAACCCACCTTGGCCTGAGCACAAGGCTGCCACAGAGCAAAGAGCAGCGCTGGAGCCATGCAAAGCCCTGGTGCCCTGCTGCCACGCAGTGTGCCTGTGCTGGCTGGCATGTCTCACAGCCCTGTGTGGCAGGAAACCTGTCACAATAGCCAAAATGATTTTGTATTCCTGTCTGTGCTTCACTCTCCTGATGAGCTCCCTTTTTGCTTCAGCGGTACAAGAATGTCATCCAGCACCTGAAAGGTGCCTCTGGGCTTCCAAGTGCCATCTCTGTCACAGCAAGGGGGACAGGCACAGCTGACAGGTAAATGGGCTAAGAAATCCTGTGCCTGTGCTGAACCAAGTGGCACCTCCTGCTACTGGAAGTAGAAATGTTTCAGTTGGCATTTATGTCATGAATCAACCAGTGTTGTTTTAACCTGAGAGTTTCAGGAAGGGCAAGGAGATGGGGTCAGATGAAATGGTGCTTGGCTTGACTTGGAACTGAGGAGAGCTGGTGCCAGCACTCCCCCCTGCCATCCCTGCTTCAGAAAGAGCAGCTCAGTGGTCCTTCCTCTCTTGGAATAGAGCTTGAATCCAGCTTTAATGATGGGAATGTAATTCAGGTTAATATAACCTGTATTTATTTAGAAATGCAAGCATCTAGGGCTGACAACAGTAATTAATGCAGATGGTTGTGTCTGATTTTTATCACTCAACAGCCAGGCATTAAGCGTTCAGCAGCCATCTCCCTTAATTTGGCTTCCACTACTGGTCCTTCTGTTACCCCCATGGTAAGGACAATATAAATTTAAAATCTGTGCTTGGGAAGGAAAAGGACTCTGTATTGTAAAGGATGCTCTGAGAACAATCAGGACTGTTTTTTAACTCTGGGGCTTCTTAATTTGTTTTTTGTTGTTGTTTTTTTTTTTTTCTTAGTCCTCTGTCTTGCAATTTTCCCTTTAGTGCTTGCAAAACTGTAGGGGCCACACTTCTTCCCCCTTCCAGGATTATCAGCTCTCTCAACTCATCTCCTCACCCCCCTCACTGCCTCTCAACCCTGGACTGTGAGGAATTTGGGTTTCTGTTCCACGCCGTATCACCTTCTGCCAGAAGTCTGCTTCCCTCCACCCATCCTTTGCTCTGCCTGATTTGCCTTTGATCTTGCAGTGCTCCTACAGATGAACTGCTGTGGCATCTTGTGATGTTAGGGACAAGAGCTTTATATCCTTCTCCTCTGTTTGAGATTATCCACTCCATTGGAGAGTGGCAGGGCAGTGCTCAGACCCATTCCTCGGGTGCTTCACTGCCAGGCTGGACGATTCTTTCTGCAGGTGATGCCACAAGGTGGGAGCCGTTCAGTGAGGGCTGGCAGCAAGCTGAGGATATGACCACCTTCACCCTCCCCAGTTAAACTCACCAGGGATGATGAGTTTAGGTCTTCAGATGCTGCCCTGCACCTCAGTAAATGGAGTGTTCTGTGTCCCCAGCCTGTTGCATATTCATCAAAGCTCACTGCAGCTCCTTTTGTCCTGTTATTTGCCTTTTTTTTTTTTCTTTCCTGATTCCCAGTTATCAGAACTAGAAGTTGTGTCTGATGCAGTTACTGACCCTTCCCTAGAGCCAGAGAAAGGAAGAATTCATGCTCTTCATTCATAGCCCCCCGGTCATCACTACATGCTGCTAGAATTTGAGCTAAAAGTTTGTGTCCACAGCCCTTACTGACTCATAGTTCCACGTGTATCCTGTCTCACAAATATTCTTATCTGGTTTTCATGGTAAAGTGAGAACTGGGGTTTTTTATTCTTATTTCACATCTGTGTTTAGATGTCCTGCTGACTTCTTTTTCAAACAGCAGCTTTCTGAGGCTGAATTATTAAGGTGTTACTAAGATACATATCCATCTTCTTGAAGCTGCTGGTCTTTGCTCTGAGATCTAGCTCTGCCTTTGGCCTTCTCTACTGCATCTGCATTTGCCTGTCAGATCTGGAGCTTGGTGTCAACTGGCAGAGTGCTGCCTACTTAAGTAGCTGAGGCTCCAGTCCATTATAATGTATATAGGCTTTCCCGACTTGCATTGACTGTCTTGTCTCTGGCATTTGGCTCTGAAATACATGGCTCAAAGAATAGAGGTTGAGCAATAAATATTGACTAATACTGAATAACGTATCACTGGAGAGTTCCTTTACCTGCATCGAAAGCTTTTAGAGATGCTATTGTGGAGGGGCTGCTGGCAATAATTATTTGCAAGAGCAGAGAACAGCCTCGCATAGCCTCCAGCCCCTGCAGAGCATCCCAGGGTTTGACTGCTGAGTGCAAGTCCTCCAAAGAACTGACATCTGTGATCAGACCTCACGGGCATCGTCTTGAATATGCAAATAGGAGCCTGAGATGCTTCCTTAGAATGGAAATGGGCTCTTTTTGGTTTTGTTGTTGTTCCTTTCATGAGAGGCTGTGGTTCAACTGGCCACCATGACAGTTTCACTACATGTGCCAGCTGTAGCTCTCTGTAATAAGTGTTACTTGAACTGCATGTTCTGTCCTGTTACACTGATACTCAGTTTCAGGTTTTTTTGGGCCATGTTATGACTCTGGTGCTAGCTATCTTCTCCCACGTGCATGCTACACTCTGTCAGGACATAACTAATGATTTCTCATGCTTGGGATCTAAAGTGAATTCCTAATATTTGCCATGCCTTATCTCTAGACACTTGATAACTCATATCTGATAGCTGGTGCTTGACTGTTTAGGTACCGTTTATGAATTCTGACATGTAACACCCTTACACTGGTGTTTCACAAGGTGATGGCTGAGCCCTGGATGTTAACTCCTGCGTGGAGGGTGCTGCTGGGTTGGGAGCTGATGTTACCCGTGTACCACCGGGAATGTTTTGGCAATGGGGTCACCCACGGCTACGCCTGCAGCAGCTGCACACTCCCCACCAAAAGCAGCTGTACCTCTGTCCTAGCACCTTTTAACCCCATATTTTGCAGGGCAGAAGTTACCAGGCCGGCTGCAGGAGAGGGCTCCGGCAGCTCGCTGCTAGGGTTGGCTTTGCCAGTAGAGGGCAAACCCTGCCCGCCCTGAGCCCGCAGCCGTCCGCAGACGGGCCCCGGCGGGGCCGCCGCCGCCTTCACCGGCTCTGGCTCCGTTTCGTCCCCGGCGTCACCATCGAAAGGAGGGCTCCATAAGTCCATCGCGCTGCTGAAGGCTTACCTCCCTCCGCCGCCCGGCAGCCGAGGCTGCGAGGGGCGTTCTGTGCTTAAGGAATCGAAGCCCCAAACAACGGTTGTGTCTCCTGAAAGACGCTGCCAAAGGCTGCTGTGAGCTCCGCTCCGGTACTGGCGAATGTGCAGGTCAGGTCCAGTGTCAGACACGAAAACACCTGCCGTGCCAGGCGGAGTCCCAGCGGAAAGCTGCGGGTCACCCTAAGTTCCTCTCCAGCACCCTCTCCTCCTCTCCAGCATCCTTTCCTCCTCTCCAGCATTCTCTCCTCTTCTCGAGCATCCTCTCCTTCTCTGCAGCATCTTCTCCAGTCCAGCTCCAGGAAAATCTGCTCCCCCAGCTTCTTGCATAGTGGGGAAGCTGTGGAGGAGAGGAACTAGGGTGGCAGAGGGGAGGATGTAGTATAGAGGAGGACTAGACATGAAGAGCTTGGGCAGAGTTTGTTGTCCTGCCACGGGACAGGACAGTATTTGTCCTTGGCTCAGCGATTTGGTGCCCAGCATGTGACTTTCAGAACACAGTGAGGATAAACACACTGAAGACACAGGACACCCCTGGTCAAGTGGAAGGTGTCCCTGCTCATGGCAGGGTGGGCACTGGAACCAGATGATCTTTAAGCTCCCTTCCAACACAAACCATTCTGTGCTTCTAGGATTCTATGAGGATGCTACAGACATGGGAGTCTCCTACGGAAAGGAAACTGAGAACTCCATGACCCCAAGACCAGTCAAATCTAGAGCCCAGACGTATCAGCTCCTGCACTGCTGGGCCATCCACATACGAGGCAGACCTGTCCCGGGAGCATCCGTGCTGCGAGTGGTGGGGGGTTGTGGAGAGGAGGGTGCAGGAGGGACATAAGGCAATGAGAAGGGCAGGACTGGGTGCGGGCTGCCAGCAAGGCTGGATGCGAGGTGCAGGTACGGAGCTGGGCCGGGCTGAGGGCAGAGCTGGCTGCGGGCAGGGAGCCGGGCTGGGCTGCATCGGGACAAGCCGGGCTCAGGCTGTCTCCTTCATGTGTGTCTCACTTTGTATTGAATGATGTTAAGCAGAGCTGGAGCTGGCGCCTCGGCCTCATTACCTTCAATTACAATAATTGTTGCCTCTCTCCAGTGTTTTGCATTTCTCCCTCGGGGAATCTCTCTGCTGCTTCTTTTCCAGCCTTGCTCCAGCTTCCCCCCATCGATTGGATCGCTCTGGCCCCGGTCCTAGCAGAGATGCCTCCAGGAGGATAAATGCAAATCTTCCTATTGATTGGGAGGAGCAGGAGTGCAGGTCATTTCGGGGAGAGAGAATTGGTTTTAAATAAAAAAAAAATGTAAACTGATGAGCAAGGCAGGAAATGCTGCCACTTTCTGGGGCCTGTAGAAAGTGTCTCTTTATCATGTCCTGTATCTAGGGAAGTGTGCTGATTGATGCCACCTGGATGATATATCCATGTACATGAAGGGCAGCCACTAGTTTTGTTTCCTATTTATTTTATGTGAACAGGTATCACCGAGCAACTCTGGAACACAGCTCCTCTCCAGCTTGCAGGTTTCACTGAGGACATGCTAATTGCTGCTGAAAGTGAGCAGGCATGTGGCATGCAGGCCTCCATCCACCTCTTTGAACTACCCCAGTTACCGGGGATAAAGCTCCCCGGGAGTTACTCATCTGCGGGAACCTGCTCAGCAGCCTGCCTGTCCCAGGGGAGTGGTCAGGGAGGGAGCCTGGCTTGGGCTGTGCACAGTCTTAGCTCCTGAAATGGCTACTTGGTTTAGTAAATCCATGGCCAGCCCCAGTAATGGGAAGCCAAGGAAACTACACAGAGTCACATTATGTTTCTTGCCCCTGGGCTTTATGCTGAGCATAACTATGCCAGCTTACCCCTTAATTATTTTTTTAAAGGCAATAATCAGCATAAACATAGGTAATTCAGTTAAATATACATGTATCACATCCAAAATGCTAGCAAAATAAGTGGAAAAATTAAACTGTTTATTGGCTAATGCTGAGCAGTTAACAAAAAAAAGTACTGCCCTGATAATATTGCTCCAGACATGCTTTAGATATTCCCAATGCTTTATATCATTTCCAAGGGAGAAATTCCCAGCTGAATCCTAATTGCAAGGTGCACATTAAAAAAAAAAAGGATATGGTGCATGAACATTGCTTTGGCATCAGTTTGAAATGGCTGTAGTGTGGCAGTGCTGACCTTGGCACCAGTATGAAGTGACTGCAGTGTGGCAGTGCTGACCTTCCCCTGCCAGTGATACTGGCTTCTCATGTGGCCATACTGACAAACACCACCGTGCACATGCAAACCCAGGTGGATTCACATCCTCAACTCCCTGAGGAATGCAGGTTTCCCCAGGACAAGGGTTGCTGTGATGCTTTGACTATAGAGATGAAGGTAGAATGCATTTCCAAACTGCAATTGTTACTCATTTCTGCTTTTTCCAGACTCTTTCTCTTTTGGAGGGTGTGTTGGTGGAAAGGTTCCAGCAAGCAGAGAATACGCTACTAACAGAGTGGTTTGACAGAGGTAGCCTGCATGCAGGACCAGTTGCTTAAATCAGAGGCACCTGCTGGCAGAGGTTTTGGCTGAATTCAGTCAGTTTTGCAGGCATGCTGCTGCTGGTGGGACGTAATGGTAGGCAGAACAGCAGGGACAGACATTGATGCCAGCTGACCCGAAGAAGAGAAAGGAAATACATGAAAGCCGCATCACAAAGTGGGGAGGTTGACTTTTCAACAGCTGGATTCCCTAAGCCAGAGAGGAACTTCTCTCTTGCTCAAAGTTATACAATACACTCCAAAAATGCTGTCAGGCTGACCTCTGTCTCAGCTTTTCATATTTTCCTCCTTGATCTAGGACAGACCTAAACACATCACGAGAGTCATTCTCTCATGCTTGTGCTGGGGCTCTCAAACATGTGGAGCCTTTGGAGAAGGTGGATGTGTTTTGAGATTTCATGAGAAAGATTGAGACACTGAGAGGCAGAATCTTGCATGGCTGCACTGCTCACATGCAAGTGGAAAACAGCAAGCCTTTTCTTGAATGCAGTTGTAGAGGCAAGCAGCTTTGCAGTGCAAGACCTGCTTAAATATGATTGTAGGGGGAAGCAGGTCTTGTGCTGAGAAGCTGCTAGCCTGATACAAGTCCTGTCTGGAATAGTTCAGGACCTCGGATATTTGTTTTAATGGTCTTTAAGAAGGATTCCTGTTTTTAAGTCCTCCTGGCAGAAACGTGGCACTGCAATTATTGGCTTGTGAAAAGAAGTAAAAGTACCAGAAAAGCATCTGAGTGGCCCGTAAAGGCTCTCTGGATGGACCTCATCTTTTGGTTGGTAATTTTGTCTTCTCAAAGTCAAAATTTTGCATCTATGACACAGGTTTTGAGCTGATGCAGAAGGAAATGTGCTGCTGTGAGATGCTCCCTTTCCCTGAGGCTGATTTTGCAACGAGGTCCTTCATTTGTGTTGGTTTCAAAGGGCTTCACCGGATCTGGTGGGAGGAAGCAGCCCTTTGCTCTGTAGGGCTGTGCAGTCCGTTCAAGAGGAGGCTCCAGGCTGCTCTCCCATGGCTTCTGGAGACACGTCATGCAGCCTCAGGCTCCTGACGCTTTCCTTGATGGTTCCTCGTAGTCATTATCCCACATTCCTTCTGGTTGCAGAACATGTTGTTATTATTGCTTGGTGCTGGGTCTGTCTCCTGTCCCTTTTTACAGGCCAGTCTGGCCCTGTTTGCTCTTGCCTCTAAAACAAAAGCAAATTAGTGTTGCAGAAGCTGAATTATTTTGTTTATGTTATGGTCTGTCAGAGGACCCCACGCAATCCTCGTTCAGCATCTCCAGTAGAGTACCCACGAGTAAGCAGATGCGGTGAGCCAGTCAAACCCCCTCCCAACGCCCCGGCTTGATCCACAAGTTCCCAAAAGGGTCTTTAAACTAGTTGCTTTGGAGGGGGGAGACTAAGGCTGAGGAGTGACCCCTGCAACCCCTCTGCCACTTGTGGTACTTCGAGCATGCCTACAGTGTACAGAATTAGGTTGTTGGGTTTTTTTTTTTTGGTTTTTTTTTTTCCCCAGCAAATTGTACCTCACAATTCAAACTTGACAGCTGTCAATGAAATTTTGCTGCTCCAAACTGATGGCAAGCACATTGCCTACCAGTTAGCGTGCCCACGGTCCCTCGGCCAGGATGTTTATAATTCTCAGCGAGTCTCTCATGTTACTTAGTGCAGCAATGTGGCTCCAGGAATAAAAGCCATTTCCAGGCTGTCGGTATCACATGTGACAAATGAGATCTGCTCAATGCGCTTGTCACCAGCGGCAGGCACAGGAGCAGCACCACTGCGCACGTTGCTGTAATGATTCTGAGTTATTATGAATGATATTCTTGTGTGTTTGCAAATCAGTGTCTGACAGCTGGTGCCAGCGCAGGAGATACGGCTGGGCTGATCTCTCAGTTTTTGTTATTTCTTAAAAGAAATAAGAATTAGAAAATTAACTTTGTGGTGGAGTGCAAATACGTGTCACACAAGTGTAAAGGCTGTGGTGCAGCACACGCGCATCTGTCTTATGCATATGCAAATTGCAAGACTCCCAATAAAACCATTAAAGTGTGATGGCATCACACTAATTAGCTGGAGATCCAGTCTGTTGCTCTCTGCCAAAGTAAACTGGGGTTATCTCAGTCTTAGATTTGATATTTCCTCCTTTCTCTTTCAGAGGAGGGATGTCTCTGTCACAAAGTATTATGTCCTGAGTTGAAAATGTCTATAAAGACTCACAACACATTTCAAATTATAATTCTGAACTCATTTTTGCTAAAGAGCCTTAACAGTGGTTGCAGACCCAAATACTTAAAGCATTTTGCCTGTAAGTGGGAAACAGTTGGTGTGTAAGTGCTGGAGAAATCAAGGTTTGTAAGGATAACAGAAAGGAGAAAACTAAGTTAGCTAAGAAATTTTAACTATGGAGCACATTGTTTTAGGACCAACACGTGAAGGAAAACTGTCCAAGCTAAACAGGATCCACAGCAGCTGTCAGAGAGACCCCAATAGTGGAACATCTCCTCCTGCTTGTATCTCCAACAGCTGTGTTGGAGAGAACAGACACCACGGGGTGTATTTGCTGATGGCTCTGGCCCACGGGCCTGCCATTGCTGCGTGGACATGACAGCAGTGTGTAAGATGCTCAGCCAGGGAGACTGAGCGAGAGGCACAGAAATCTCCCGGGCTGCCCAGGCAGTGAGTGGCATGGCTGGTGGGGATGGGGAGGCTGCAGCACAGTCTGCTTTCAACAGAATGCTCCTAGTCCTGCACTCTTCAAGCCCACACATCGGAGTTTCATAACCTCGGAAGAAAACCCACCCAGCTGCAGCGCTGCTACACTCTCGTGCAGCTCGGAGTGCCAGGAGCAGAGAGCTGGCAGCTGGAGGCCGGGTGGCAGTGCCCGGGTCGCGGAGCAGCGGGTACAAGAGTTTGGCCTCGTCTCACCGTAACTCTGCCGTTCACCGCGAAGCCAGAGCCGCGCAGCGTCTTTTATTCACTTAACGCGGCTCTGCCGAGCCTGCAACCAGAGCTGTTACATCTGCTTATGCAACTCAGCTCTGCAGCCACCCTGAGGGGCTTATTGCGAGGGATGTTGGCGGAGCCCAGCTTCCTGCGGCCCCCGGAGAGCCCCGCAACTAATGCGTAGAGTCAGGGCGCTTCGTGCTGCCAGCGATCGCTATCTCGGCGGAGCCCCGGGGGGCCCGGGGACCTGCACTTACTGCCCATCATTGAATTAAGCGCGGTTAATAGCCCGCGCAGCCGGCCCGCCCGGAGCCGCCGCCGCCCGGGGGCGCNGGTGGGCGGAGCGGGGGCGGAGAGGGCGAAGCAGCCCTGCCCGGGAGCGCCGCGCCCGCCTCCGAGCGGCGCAACCAGCGGGGCGGGGAGGGGCAGGGGGCGGCGGCCCGGCCCGCGCCCGGCGCCGGCGGTATTTACGGGGTAGGAGCCGCCGCCGCTGTGTCAGTTAGGCAGCGTCAGCCGGGCTGGAGTGTGTCAGCCGCAGCTCTTCCTGGGGACGGGTTCGCCGGCGCGGCGGAGCAGGGAGGGGAAGGCAGAGAGCCGCGGCCGTCCCCTACCCGCCGCAGCGGTGGCCGCTCAACGGCTCTGCCCGCGGGAGAGCGGCTCCTCGGTGCTTCAGCGGGGCAGGGGCGAGCTGCAGCGGCTCCGCCGTGCCTGCGCTGCGGGCTGTGGCGAGCGGCGCCGCGCCGGCGGGCGGGTAAATGGATCGCCATTCCAGCTACATCTTCATCTGGCTGCAACTGGAGCTGTGCGCCATGGCCGTCCTGCTCACCAAAGGTGAGGCTGCGCAGGGGCAGCTGGGGCCGGCGGCGCCCGAGGGCACCCGGGCGACTGAGGGGAGCAGGCTGTGAGGGGGCGCCTTGAGGAGCAGCCCTGGTGCCCATGGGTAGCCGGTCCAGGAGGAGCCGCTCAGGCGGCGGCAGGGCCGGTACAGCTGCCGCCCCCCGGGCGAGACTTGCGGGAGCTGGTCGCGGCGGGGCCCTTACGTTCTCGGAAGCTCGTCGCCGAGCCTTTGTCGGCGAGCGGTGGTGGGGAACCGCTGAGGTTGCGCCCTCCCGGCTAGTCCCTTCTGTCCCACCTGGTCGCCTGTGTTGGTCGGCCCGACGGTGGGGAGCGGTGGGTGTCGCAGCGAGAAGGACGGCCCTGCGTGGCCCCGTCAGGCGCCCGCCACGGGGCCGGGGACCGGCCGTCCGGGGAGCCCTCCCTCGGGGCCGGGGGCACACACCGAGTGCCCGTAATGGCCGTGATGTTAACGCGGCGCTGCTGATGTGCGGCGGCACTTATTTATTTATTTTGGAAGGAAGGCTGTAATTACCCCTAAATAACAGCCCTGGCAGCGTGCAGGGGGGAGCCTGCTGGCCCCATCAAAGCGGGCAGAACAGGGAGCGACTGAGTGATGTGAAGTCGCAGATACTGAAACTATGTGCCTGATAATGATATAATTAGGGGATCACAGACTTCTGGCTGCTGCTGACTTCAAAAGCTTTTAAGAGAAGCCTGCAGTCTCTCCTGTAGCCATCTTGACTAAAAGCAGACATTTTTCTTTAATAGCTACATACAGTAACAAGAAAGAGGAGGGAACAGAAGGGCATTGTTCACTGTTTCAAAATACCGAATACCCTTTCTGGCCTTTTGCATAGCACAGGAAGAAACTTTATGAATTGACAGAAATACAGTTTTAATACAGTAATACAAAGTCCATTCTGTTTTCACCGCGAAGGTGGCTTTAATTAAAAAGCAGTTGCATTAACCTGATGACTAGTCTGTCAGATTTGGTTTATAAGGTTGTCTTAGGTCAATAAAAGGTAGAATTTGAAGCGCGATTGTATAAACAGTTAAAATGAAAGTGTGTGTGTGTTTTGTCTCACTTTCTTCCCGTGCTGTGTTCATGGAAGGGCTGACACCTCTGGTGCTGCTCATTTGCATCTTGCTCTTAACTCTCATACAACGAAAAAATTATTAAAATTATTTTAATTTTTTTTTCCAGAGAGAGTAGAGGGAAGACCTCACATAGAATGCTTTAAAAATGGTTGAGTCCTTTTACCATAACACACTGGATGACTGTGCATGTAAATTCACGAGAAATTGGGTTACTTGGTTTAAAAGCCCAAGGGAATTGGACTGGAGACAGTGAGACACTGCATCATTTGGCTTCTATTAAGCAGAGTTATTAAAGAGCAGCGGGAAATTCGAGGCCTGGAGCCCACAGTAGCATTTTGGGGGAAAGCATAAAGGTAGGCTTAAAGAGGGGAAGTGAAATTGTTTGGGGTGACAGAACTTTTTTTTTTCCAGAGTACTTTTAAGTATGGGGTGGTAGGAAGCAGCATAGGAAGGAGTGGCAGCGGGAAAGCCTGTGTGTTGGTGGTTTTTTTTGAAGTGCAGACTGTAGAAGGAAGGCATCTGACAATTCAGTTGACTTTATGCCACAGAGGCAGTTTTAAGTCCACTCTTAGAAGGATGGCTCCCAAATCTGGCGTCGTCCTAAACCTTGGATCGATGGCACATTGAATTAAGTTTGAGTTGCAACTTGCCTGGAAAGAGATGTTTTCCCTACAGCACGGGACACATATAATTCATACCAGAGCAGTTTGGAGAGCACAGACTGAAGAGTTTTATGAAGGGAACTTTTTTATCGCTTCCTTCAGAAATTTTTGAGGTTTCCTGAGAGATTTTTTTCATAGAGCTGGTATAGGATTTTCAGTATAAGTGTTTCCCCTTTTGACCGCATGTTGGATTGCATGCAGGGGAGGGGAAACTAGGGAGCCTTTTTAGCCTTGCAGTTTCACCCCGTTTAATAACTTTGTTTGAGTCGAGAGACACTGACTCTGGCTAACGGATTAATTGTAAACTGCGCTGTTTTTGGTTTTATAATGCTGGTAAAAAAAGCCTTTTTGCATGAATGGCTACTTAAAGAGTTTTTCTTTCTGCAGAAATTGCAAATAGTTGCCCAGTTTCACACAGTAAAAGCCTTCCTGACTGGGAAACTTAGATGGTAATGGTTCTAGCTAATAGCTTTATAAGGTGTTAGTTAAACCTTTTAAATTTTGGCACAGCATTGAGAGGTAATAAACAATTCAGCAGTTCCGACTTTTTTTTTTGTTTCATTTGTCACACGAATATTTAAACCCACTATTTTTGTTTGCTTATGCCCAGCTAAAAGAAGTGTTACCTGTATAGAAGTAGACTGCTGTTCCTGTAGCAATGGTTTTAAACCTAAATGTGACTTCCTTATAGGACTGAAGGTGTGTATTGCTTCTAAAATCAGGATTTCATTTTAGATGTGGTTTAATGCAACTGCTGACAGTGAGTGGAAGTAGCTATGAAATGGTCTTATTTATTTACCTTAAAGAGAGAAAAGAAAAAAAGCTGCTATGACCTTCCTCACTCCCCCCCTTCCCACCTGAATCCTTGTTTTAGTGAAATGTTCTTGCTTTAATTCAAAGGACTATAGTGCTATTAATTAAAACAAGTGCCCCAAGGCATTTGCAGGGATTAAAGTTACAAGGAGGTAGGAACTGTACAGTGGTGGAAAGAAAACAGCTCTGCTCTCAGGGATTTACAGTCTAGGGACCTCAAAACTGGCACAGTTTGGTTGTGTGATGCTTGTGGCTATTATGAATACCTAGTCAGGTGCTGATGAAGAACCAAATTCTTACTTTTCTTGCACAATTCTTGTTTTTTAGGTGAAATCAGATGCTACTGTGATGCTGCACACTGTGTTGCAACTGGCTATATGTGCAAATCTGAACTGAGTGCCTGCTTCTCCAGACTGCTTGATCCTCAGAATACACATTCCCCACTTACTCATGGCTGCTTGGACTCTATTGCAAGCACAGCTGATATCTGCCAAGCCAAACAAGCACAAAACCACTCTGGCACCACCACCATGTCCACATTGGAATGCTGTCATGAAGATATGTGCAATTACAGAGGACTACATGATGTTTTGTCTTCTTCCAGGGGTGATACTTCAGGTAGGACAAGGAAGCTTCAGTGAAATATCTCTAGTGTCAAAGCTTCATATGCCTGTTGTTGATTCAGTAGTTCATGTAAGTAGTGACAGCAGGGTGGCTGGTTGCAGGGGGGCAGCCCAGCTAAGTAGCATTTTTGTCTGCATTAATACTAGAGGTTTGTCTTGCCAGCTTGACATCACTTCTAAGAGGCAATGGCAGTGACATTCCTAGCTAAATCAGCTGTCAGGCTGAGAAATTCCATGCTATAAACAGCCTTAAAAATGCCTTTTTTTTTTATAGGAGTATTTTCTGCAGATACTGCAGAGTGTGTGACTGGCTGCTTAGATTTGTCCCTGTGGTGTTTAAGGGAGTTGCTTATGTAAAAACCAGTTGTTGATGCATTGTTGTTTCCCCTTTGCAGGACAAGGGAGCAGATATCAACATGACAGCAGCAGGAACCTCATCACTAAGGTGCAGGAATTGACCTCTTCAAAAGAGTTGTGGTTCAGGGCAGCTGTAATTGCTGTTCCTATAGCTGGTGGGCTAATCTTGGTACTCCTTATCATGCTGGCCTTGCGGATGCTCAGGAGTGAAAACAAGAGACTGCAAGATCAGCGACAGCAAATGCTCTCCCGTTTGCACTACAGTTTTCATGGACATCACTCGAAAAAAGGGCAGGTGGCAAAATTGGACTTGGAATGCATGGTGCCTGTGACTGGTCACGAGAACTGCTGCATGACCTGTGATAAAATGAGACATTCAGACCTCAGCAATGATAAAATTCTTTCACTAGTCCACTGGGGAATGTACAGCGGACATGGGAAGCTGGAATTTGTATGACCAATTATTTTTTTTTTTTGACCTGAGCTAAACATACTTTCTGAACTCTTGAAGGCCTTTGGGTTCTGCTGGACAGGAGCACTTTATCTGAAGACAAACTCTCATAAATCATCTTTGAGAAACAAAGGACCTCTGCAAACAGAATCTTGGATATTTCTTCTGAAGGATTCCAAAAGTTGTCTTATTTGCACAGAGTAAAATACACTCAAATGTATTGTTTGCTTTAAAGTTATGAAAGCAAAAATTAGAAGTTGTAAACACTGTCACCAGGGTTGTCTGAACTGTAGGGAGCTGAGAACTGAGTTATTATAATAAACTGTATGCAAGCTCCTATGTTTCCTGACTTATTGTAAAGATTTTTTTAAATATATATATTTTGTCTGAAACTTGCTTGTGACTTCTGTTTTGAAAAAACATTGGGGTTTGAGTGGTAGTGAGAAACAAACCAAGGTGATGTGCATAACAATTAGGTTCTGAAAAGAGTCCCTCTTCCTACTCAAAGAGGGAGATAAGGTGGTTATTCCAGAATGTATAAGTAGTATTGTTTAATACTGAGTATCAGCAAACTCACATCCTCAATTCTTGGCTCTTGCATTTTGTTCATACCTTGGGTGAATTCTTTTGTAGCTTTGTTACAGCTGTTTCTTACCCTGTGTTAATGAAGTGCTGCAAAACATGTCAGAAAGTGGCTCCAAATTCTTTATATCTGTTTTTCCTCCCTTGTCTCCTAATTTTTTTCCCCTTTTTGTATATTTTACTTTTTGTTGGGTTGTTTTTAGGTGAAGGAAACCCTAAAACTACAAGGCCTAGTCTGTTTGTGTGTGTATGTAACTTTTTTCTTCTGATAAGCCCTCTGGGCACAGAGGAAAACACCTGCCTTACACTATAAAAGAGAAACTCAGCATCTCATGCTGCTATTCTTGTGTGTCTGAAGAATTGACACTGTACTCACTTATCTCTGGTTCTTCCTTTACCCTGTTCTTGCATAGACAGCTGACAGTATTTGTTCACTTGGTTGTTTCTTACTTCACCTAGTTGGCTTCACTTAAGTTAGTGGTTGTTTTTAAGCAACTAGGCAATCTCTGGATAATCCAAAGTGCTTACTATATTTTTCTTGCTTTATTAGCCTCTCACAGCAACTAAAGCAGACTTGCTTAAAAGACAGGTACCACATGGTGAAAGAAGGGTCCAAAATGCTGCTGCAGGAGATAAAACTTGGCACATGTCTAGTGTTCTGTCAGTTTAGATAGCTTTGGAAAAGCTTCTGCCTCCTGATTGTAAGTTGAGCCCCTGCTGTTGCCACCAGGTGAAAAGAGGATGGCACAAATGGGGTTACAACCACCTGGCAGTGCTCTAGTCCTATAGCAAGTAGCATATGGGAGACAGCCTTGAGGTAGGCAGCCTGAAATGGGAATGTGTGCAAGCCAAGGAAACCTGCCCCTCCAAACAAGCTGGTGCCTCTGGAACCATGTGGTAGGCTTATTGGAGATGAGTTGGTCACTCAGCTGTGCAAACAGGTACTGATACTGCAGGCAAGGTCCCACTATGCCCATGGCTACAACATTAAAGTGTAGCTTGAAAGTATTAGTTTCATTTCTGTACCTCAAGCTGCTCACTTCCTTGGAGTGCCTGGAGAGTTACTGTTAATGCAGAGACCTGTGTTCTCTGACTTCTATAATTATTTTTGCTGCTAAAGTTTAAGAAGTTGTGGCTGCAACTGCTGTTGGAATCTGGCCTATGGTCTTCTGGCTGACCTTTTCAAATTGGTGCTGTTCTGCAAGAGCTCTACCTTTCCTTTGCACTGATCTGAAAGTCTAGGGCAGTTGCCTGCTCTGCCAAGTGTATTATTTTTGGGAATTACTGGCTGCTGGAAGAGACAAACGTGAAATACTGTCTGTCAGGAGTAGCTGCCCCAGTAGTTAGGATGACTAGACAAATTAGATCTGATGGCTAAACCTTTCAAGTGCTTTCTCCAGAAATCTGAGGGAGCATGTTGTATAGTCATTTAAACATCCTGTGACCTTCACTGCCCATTTGCTACTGATTTGAATGTATAAGGGCCTTTTTATGCTTGCCCTTAAATGCTAGTGAGACCAGGATGCTCTAATTGGCCCCTCGCTGCGGAGATCTTTTAAAGAAGAGAAGAGATTGTTTGCCTTCCCCTGCAGTCTCTGGAGGAGGACCACGGAGTTGCCGGGCACTGCAGTTAGGTTAGCAGCTGCTGTCTCCTGGTGTTGCTCTGTTACCTGGTGTAGTTTAGGTGTGGTAGCTGGTACGGTGTAGAGGTTTCTGGGCTATGAGGTTTCTTAAGTATTTCTGATGCATTTTAAAGCTATGTATTCAGGAAGCTTAAAGGCTCTGGTGACTGTGGCAGCAGCTGACTGTCTACTGACTACGGAGTCTGAAAGGTGTTGGAGTAAGCAGTAGCCATCTGCATTGCCAGTATTTCTGTAGCAGCTGCTGACGTTACCTGCAGACCGCAGCAGCTGCCTTTACACTTTAGAAGACCTGTATTGCAACAAAGAGATCTACTGCGACAGTGAGGGATCTTCCATGGGCTTATTGAGTGCCGTCCTGGCAAGGAATGAGGCAGTCCCAGACACCGACTGCATGTAACCAAGCGAGGCAGGGAGCAATGGTTTATAGCTGAAGAGCCTGGTCAGCCTGGAGATGGAAGAGGTGAGACAGTAAGCGATGGCTATCCTTTTAAAATGCAGCTGACTTGGGAGCCAGGAGTTGTCATTGTGCTGCGGGCTCTCAGATTTCCCCTGCAGACAATAACAAACATTCCTTTCTTTGAAACTCCTGCAAGCCCCCGAGCATAAGAAGGACAACCCTCTCTGTGTCTAACTGAAAAAAGTCTCTTGGATCAGAATAAATGAAATCGAAGGTCCGAGATAAAATTTAGTGTCCCCTGTACCCCTCTTACCCCAAAACAATGAGGGCAGTGGCTTTTCTTCGGGCTTTTAGAGCTGCCGAGTTGGTATGTCTCCTCTTAACTCCTGCTGAACTGATTCCATTAAAACCCCCTTACTTCACAGGGGGCTTGACCTTTTTTCTGAAATACCGAATGTGTCTGCTTTGGAAATCACAAACTTCTCCTCCTCTAAAGAGCTTGTAAATCTGGTTTCAATATTGGGTGATTACAGGCGGTGCGGAGAGCTTGAAAGTAAGCAGCCACTTCTGGTAGCAGAGTGCTGGAGCTGTGCTGCCTGAGCTGCGCTGCTACTCTCGTTTTTCACCCCAGTGTGTGTTTAGCATAAAGCCACTGACGCCAGCAGATTCACCCTGGATTAGCGGTCGGGTGGCTGGCCAGGCTCTGGTCGCAGCACAGCTTAACTTTCCTTATCAGCACCCTGGAATCCAGTTGTTGCTGTTGTACAACCACTTGCTCTGTTGTAAATCCATTCATTTCATTGCAAGTGGATGCTGCCCGGGAGGGCAAACACCCAGAAAAACCTGGGGAAAGAGCAAGACGTTTTTGTTAGGTACGACGAATGTATCTGCACCTTCCCTTGCTGCTGTCGTGCTTGTTAAATTGAGCTACGAACAGGGAAAATGTATTGAAAAATATATTGCCAGGCTGCCTGCTTGGGGGGGGATGTATCTGTTAGCTGCTGGTCAGTGGGGTTCCACAGTTAATAAATGAGAGCAAGCCCCATTTGGACTTCTTGTGGAAAAAGGAGGGGGATATAAAGGTTATATCTTAAGTCACAAAGTTCTGTGGTCTGCCTAATAAGACACAAGTTGAGTGAAAAAAGCAGAAGGTCTCTGAAGGAGGCCAAGTTGTCTTGATTTCTTTTTTTCTCCTTTCCCACGTGCAGATCAATGGCAGAATGTTTGTTTTGTTCCAGTGACTGCTCACTTTGCAGGGAGAAAAAAAAAACCAACAAAAACCAACAACCCAGCAACGTTTCTTGTTTCTGTGCTAGGAGTTACTCAGGGAAATGCTATTTTGGATCTGTCCCTGTGTTTTATTTCTGGAAAAGAAAAAAATAAAAAAATTACAGAGAGGTGCTGTAAAATTATGGTTATCTGTTGGGAGGGGCCCAGTGTCTCCAACGTTATGAATTCTGGCTCCCTCTAAGTAAACAACCAGCCTCGTTTTCTTTGTTTCACCTCTAACCCTTGTCTGCAACCTTTACAATCCCAGGGGGTGAATCCTGAAGTAAAATAAACTGCAAGGGAAGGAAGCCAGGAGGGAGCCACAGTGCCTGCAGATTAACAGAGCCTTCTGCTCTCCAGCCAACCTTGACAAAAGGATTCAATCCTGAACTGACCTTCAGGGGGAAAAGCAAAACAAAAACTACCTTGACTTGAACTTTTCAAGACTGGAGGACTTTAATAGTCGTTTTGATGTGTTCTAAAGGGAGCAGGGAGTTAGAAATGCCAAACACCTGTCTTGCAAACTCAGATCCTAACATTGGGAAATTTGAGTCCTGAATCTTCGAAAACTTTGGAATTTGTTCATTGCTGTTTCCAAGCCATTCACTGCTGCTAAAAGGACCTAAAACTGTACTTTTTTTCTTCCCCAGTGCGATTCCCTCTGCAAGTACATAACATCCTGTTAAGCAAATATTGAGTACTGTTGAAACATCAATACTTGGCTGCAGAAATACCCTGTGAAAAGTTGCCTGGAAGCAGGTCCTGCCCCACAGCCCAAGCCCTACTCTTCCCTGTAGGCAGTAGGAAAGAGAGCAAGTGAGCCTTTACACACTGGCATGAAGTTGGAGTGAGGCTTTATTTTTTTCAAGAAGCTTTTATTAAAATTGGAATCTTAAAGTGTTTTTCTAATTATCAATGGCCATGCAGTTGGGGAAAGCTAGTGAAATGTGTTATTTCTCTCCCCTTGGCTACCAACAGCATTAAAAAAATCCTCACATGAGACAGTTGATGAGAGCAGAACCTCTTCTTTAAGGAATTTTTTACCTATTAGATGAAACTTCCAGGCTAGTGCCTGTGGAGCAGCAGGGGTATGAGCACTTGCTTTTCAATTTTTAAAGGAGGGCAAACAAAAAAGAAAAGATAAAAGCAACATCATGAACTTTTAGCATCTGTCTGTGACAGAGGCTCTGGACAATGGGCGCCATCAGCCCAGCAGTGCCAGTGCAGGAAGTCAGCCTGGGTGCCCTGTGCCAGACTGGTCTCTAGTTTGGGATCATTTCACCCTAAGGGATTGCAGGTTGCAGAGGTAAATCTTCTTCCTGTCACCCATGAGGAAAGTATTGGCGCAGTAAATCTCCTCCTGGCACTTGGCTGTGACAGGAGAGAGGGATGAACAGTGTGGGCTGAGGGTCCTGCCCAGGCTGGGCTGTGGGGATGCTTCTATTTGTGTGCAAATGAGGGCTTATGTCAAGCAGGTTGCTTTGAAATGCTCAATTTGTTTAGTTCTGGCTGTGAAGTAGCTGTTTAATCAGTGGAGGAAGATTTATTAACCAATTTTTTATGGCTATCAACAATGACTTAGCTCCAGCAGGGTCTCCAGCATTTTTATGAAGTGCAGGGGGTTCCAGAGGCAGAGGTGGTTTATGTTGCTCTGGTATTTTAACCCAGTGAACCAAGGCTGCTATCCTGCACATGCTGAGGGATGTGCATAATTCACTCCCATCTCAGGGGAGGGTTTTGTCAGGGCTTTGCTGAGCTCCAGGCTGGGCACCTGCAGTTGCAGCAGACCCATTGTTGGGAGGCAGCAGCAGGTTCTTGAGTGGGACTCCCTCCCTTTGTTAAAACCTGGAGGCAGAGGGTTCAGAGTTAGTGCCACAAAACCAGTGTTCAGTCACACACTGGCAGTGGCCATCAAGTGGGTGTTGTGCTCACAGTGCTGGCTGCCCTGGCCAGGAGTGGTCACAGGGAAGTGAAGGCTGGTGCTGGACATGATTTGGGGTGCCACCTAGCATGGATGTGTGTTTGTCAGGGACAGCCTCTCAGCTGGCAGGAGAGCATTGTCCTGGGTTACAACAGGCTCTTCCCAAGAGCGGTGTGGGCAGGAGCACCCCAAGAGCATGAAGGGAAGCAGGGCTGTGCTCTCAGGGTGCAGCCCCTGCTCAGGACGAGACATGCTTTAAAAAGGTTGAAGTCACATCTGGTTTAGCTTCCCAAACTCAAAGGAATGCCCCCTGGCCTGTCCACACCATCCCTGCCCTGTGTTCGTGTTCCTCACTGGCATGTGAGCCCCAGGTCAAGCCACGGCTTCCCCTGAGTGATGTCCAGCCATGGGGTGGTTGATGGATTTCCATCCTGAGCGTGCTCATGGTGCAAGCAAGAGCAGTGTAAAGCAGCACATGCAGAAGTGCAGATGCTTCTGCAGCACTCTGGCTGCTGGCAGGGTTGCTTTTTTTCCGTTTCTCTCAAAAAGTTTCCATCGCCTACAGCCTTTTATTATTTTGCACTCAAGAAATCGCAGCGTAACTGCTAAGCTTGCAGAAGACCAGCTCCTGAAGGCTACCAAGTGCCCAAAGCTGTGTGTCCAGGCATAATTCACCTCCTGTGCACATACATGATGACGAAGGTTTTAATTACACGAAGGCATGCAATGGCTTTCCCATAAAACCCCCTCCTCAAATCTCACTCTCTGGCCACCTGGGCCTCTGGTTTGGCTGGCTGCAATCTCTCCTCAGCTCCTCATCTAGCAGTGCTACTCCTCTCCAGCTCCCTCCCTCCCCTGGATGCCTTTCCCCGACCTCTCCCCGCAGGGCTGGAGGCTCAGGGGGCCCTGCCTGGCTGCAGCAATCTCTCCCTGGCAACAGGTCCTGTTCCCAGCCTCCCTGGCTGTTATCAGTCTGCAATAACCTTTCCCTTATTTGATTTTTTTTTTCCCTAGGGGGACCGTAAGGGATAGCCATAACTATGTCTCTTCTAGCCCAGTTCCATCTGTCTATTTGCTGGTGGGAAGGTAGACAGGGGAGCATTGTCACCCCACAATAGGCTCCTTGGTGGGTGAATAGAGGTGGCCTCTGCCAGCCTCCACCAATGAGCAGGTCCAAATACTGGGATCTTCCTATTCATAAACAAAACCCTATAAATTCTCTCAGAAGTGACTTTTTGCTATAGCTTTTGCCTCAGAAGCTGACAACGGTTTTTTTTCCTGCAGTAAATTTCTCTTCTTTTTGTTCATAAGAAATGCACCAAATCTGGGACCTGCTCAGACTTTCTTTTTATTTATTTACTGTTGTGCCAACGAAACTTTCCATGTGTGTTTGTTCTTAAGAAATGCCCTATAGCAAAGCACTGCATTTCCAGTTGTGTCTCTGTTAGAACTGCTTTGCAGCAGCTTGGTGCTGCAGGATGGATTGGTTGTGGGGTTCTGTAATCTCTGCCTTCATGATAGGCTCTGCTATCTGTGCCCCCAGTGCTGCTGTGCTTCACTGACTGTGGGACAGTATTTTCTGTAGAAAGATTGTCACCCTTTACCCCTTTGGAATGAACTTTGTTTCCTTCTATCTGCTGGTGGCAATCAATACTCCTGCTTTTCTGCTGCAAGAGAGAGGGGCCACTTCAGCCCTGGGGACTTCTGCTGTCCCAAGCAGCTCTGAGCCACTCCTCAGCATCCCCCCTCCTGTCCCCACTGGGGGAAGCAAAATGCTGGTGGTTCTGCTGGCATCTTGCAGCTTCCAGGAGAGCTGCCTCCAGGAGGCATTTTATAGCAAGCATCTTATCATAGATTATGGCTGAACATACACGAGCACTCCCAGTGACCAGTGTAATCCACTCTTTACTGGCATAATTTGGCTTTATTTTTTATTTACACAGGGAGGTTTGGGTGGAGTGTTATGTACACGGTATCAGAAAAACAGTCTGCTCCACCTTGGAGCTGCACGGTGCTGGAGCCAGCGTGCCCACTGCCCGAGGGCTCCAGGAGCTCTTTGTACCCGCAGAATGTCTCCTTGCAGCTGGCAGATATTCGACTTTCCCTTATCAGCAGCTTGACAAGCAGATGATAATGGCTCAGTAATCTTCAATACATGGTCAAAACTTCAATGACATTTCCTGTTTTAAAATGGGAATCGATGAGCCTGAGCACAGCACTGGGTGGTGCCCATCAAATATGTCTCATTTCGTACCCAAGCAGTGGATCTCTCCTGGTACTGCACCCTATCTGCATATTAATATTTGGTCATTTGTGAACAATTTTCAGATTTTTAATGAGTGATGAAGTCCCCTGGGAACTGTCATACCTCAACTTGAGGAAAAACTTCTTTTCTGTGAGGGTCATGGAGGGCTGGAACAGGCTCCCCAGAGAGACTGTGGAGTTTCCTTCTCTGGAGACTTTTAAGCCTGTCTCGATGCATTCCTGTGTGACCTGAGCTAGATGATATGGTCCTGCTCTGGCAGGGGGGTTGGAATTGATGATCTCCGAAGGACCCTTCCAATCCCTAACATCCTGTGAGCCTGTGATCCTGTTTGTTCATAAATAGTTCATTTGTGTTTCATTACATAGGACAAATTTGTAAGGAGTTGCTGGTGCTGGAATTCTGGAGCTGTCTGCTCTTGAGGAAAGCACTTGCTACAGGACAGACATCCTGGTGTCTGTTTTATCACAGCTGGGATGTTTTTGGTGGGCTTTTGTTTCTGCATCGCTATCAAAACCACCCAACAGCAAGATTCTGATCCAACAGATTGGAAACAGCCAACAGCAGGATTACAGGGATCTGCCACCTGCATGATTCAGTGATTATGAGTCAGAAATACAGCATGCAGGTATAGTTCCCAGTCTTAAGTATCTTATCTCACTGATTTTCTTCACAACCAGCTATCTTCCTCTTTTGTGCAAGACTTGCTTGCCTGCACTTACACATACTAAATCTGGTTTTTTCTTGATTTTAGGGTTTCAGGTTGGATATCAGGAAAAGCTTCTTCACAGAAAGGGTTCTCAGGCATTGGAAGAGCCTGCCCAGGGAGGTGGTGCAGTAATCCCTGGAGGTATTTAGAGGCATTAATAGCATATTCAGCTATTAATATATCTGAATATACCATTAATAGCATATTCAGCTGAACCTGAGCTGTCTGATTTCTGTGTCCAGTTGACCATACACTCATCCTTTGTTCTTCTCCCTCCTTCCTCTGGCCACTCTACATGTTCTCCAGGTAAGGAGAAGACATCACCTCTCAAGGACTTTTCAGGTGCATTCCAGAAGCTAGCTGCAAATTCCCACCAAATAAATCTATGTGTAGTGGTAGCTGGTTATGTACAAATGTGTGCAAGGGACCACTCTAGGTACGTGGATACTTACAAACATGAGTGCTTCCTAGGCAAGGACATGTGGCAGCAGCTGGTTCTCCAGGCCAGCCTTTGAGATACTTGGTGTTCTTGCCAGGAGACCTGTTTCCAAGGGTGCTGTAATTCTGTGACGTATACTTAGAGATGTCATCCTTACAGCTGATCTTTCCAGAGCCAATGGGAACTTCTCCAGGGCACTGGGAAGTCATCTGCTCTGTGCTGTGGCAATACTTGTTTATCCCAAAGAGGACCACCCCTCTTCTGTAGACAGGTTACAGAAACCTTTCCCCAGAGTCTGCACCAAATGACTTCTTGCAGTTTCCTTCCTTCTTTCCCTCACCAGCCAAGAAAAGTTTGCACTATTTCTTAAAAATAGGGAAAAATACTTAAAGTCCTGCTCTAAAACTCTGTGTGTGTGTGTGTGTGTGTGTGTGTGTGTGTGTGTGTGCGTGTGTGTGTAAACCTCTATTTGGCCAACAGAGGAAACAGTAGAGGCATAGCAACAATTACTGTTAAGCCTGTTTATCTTTGTTCTCCCCAAAACATGGAGAATGGCAGTAAATACAATTAGTCAGCAGCCACTGATGGGGGAGTGGAGACTGAGTCACAGCTGCACTCAGCTCTGTCCCAGCAAAGGTCAGTGCCAGTGCTTGGTGCTTCTGCACCTCCTAGCCTTGAGGAACTTGGCCCCAGGATTGGGCTGCTTCAGGGGACCAGAGTTCTCTGATCCTTCCTCCTTCAGCTGTGCTTTGGGATGCTCACTGTTAGGAAGGGCTGGGATTGCTCCTCCGGAGGGTTTTTCTGCTCCTCTGGGTGATGCTGGTGTTTCAGCTCATGCTTTAGCTGCGTGGAGGATCAGATCGCTTCCTTGCTCCTGTCTGTAAATGGCACAGGTTGAGAGGGGCAATCAGCCAGTCTGGAGGAAGGGATCTGAAGGAATCTTTCCAGCCTGCTGTGTGTAAAGTGAATTTTAAAGAAGCTGTTCCAGTTGGTGACTAGGATGACTCCCAAGTAGATATGTCTCACCTGAGACATCCCTGCCTAGCAAGCAGGCAATGTTATCACACTAGCATCTCTTGAAACCTCTCTCTGATTTCCGTGCTTTGCCCCTCAAGGCAAACAGATGGAAGTTTAATCCCCTTCCCTTAGTGTCTCTGGATTGCAAAGCCTTTGTCAAACTGGAGACTGAGATCTTAAACCCTAATGCTTTTTTCCTAGGTATTGAGATAATTGCTAAGGGCTAGATGCAAGGGAAGTAAAGCAGCTGGGCTAGGAAAAAAAGAAATGGCAGCAAGTGAGAACTAGATAATGGAAGAAGTAATTAAAAATTATTTTCTTCATGTACACGGATCCATTGCTAGGCCAAATGGAAATGAGCTTAATGGATTCATTTCTGCTCTGAAAGTTTGAGACTAGGTGAATTGAATTTCTGCCAAACTAAGGAAGAGCCTGGGCATTTCCTGCCCAACAAGATGAGAGGAAAGTGAAACATAAGAAATGAGGAGTCTCTTCCTGTTCCAGATTTCCAATAGGTTAGGAAGTAATGCAAGTGGGCATGGTAAAAACTGGGCTGACTCCCTTCCAGCTTGCTTCTAACTGAAAATCAGTCCAGGTGTGAGGCACACAGCTGGGTACACAGGGGAGCAAAGCTTAATTGCTTTGGGGGGGATTGTCCTTAGCTGGATGATGCTGTGTCTGGTGTTAGTGATGTCCCTTTCTGCAGTGGGATGCTAAAGGAGCTGATGTCCCTTCCAGACGTATTCTGAGAGTGCTGAGGTCTTTTTGCAAGAGGTCAGGTGCTGAGGATGGCTTTTCCCCTCAGAGACTGTTTGGAAAGCAGAGGGTGTTCACAGTGTGCCTCTTCCAGTGTGTGCTCATGCCTGTGTGGTATATGGAAGCCAGAGAAAACAGAATCAAAGCTGTGCAAAGGATTTTACTTTCCAGGCCAATATGGTGTACATAGGTTATTATTGTGTATCTATTATTTGTGTAGCTCTTGCTCTCTGGGGAAAAAAAAAAGGGAAAAAAAAAGACTGTAGATGGATGTAAACTGATGCTTTCTCCTGAACAGGAAGAGCAGCAGTCTGGAGATGCTTGGTTAGATTGCTGCTGCAGCCCATCTTTGTGGTATTGAGTTCAGCAGGACAGAGCTGATCTCCACATCTCAGGCTCTACGGGTGGGCATTTCCTTATGTGTCACGACTGTGGGTTTATTTAATTCTTCCTGTACACACTCAATAACAGGAAAACTCTTGTAACGTTTCTAACTGGCAGCAAGAGATCATGTGCTTGCAGAAAACATCCTGTGTGAGACCACCCCTTGAGATCAGTGCCTTGTGCTGAAGGAGAGCAATAAGAAGGTCCTTTTCTCTCTGGGCCTCCAGACCTGAGCTGCATGCCACCTGCCTTTTCCTTTGCTGATAGAAACTTGCCCCAGCAAGAGCCTCAGGATCTGGCTGTCTGTTCCCATCAAGAAGCCACGAGAGGAGTCAGAGTGGCTGATTCAAGTGGTTGGTGATAATGCTAACAGGGAGGGTATTTTTGTTGGATGGAAAATGTATGGCTGCCCCTTTAAAACCAGATGTACAGTAAAATATTGTGCTGTGTTACAGGAACAGCTTATTTACAGCTTCCAAGTAGATCAGTCCAAACAGAGCAAAGGCAGAGATCAAACATAACTTTTCTCATATTGACATCATGCACTTTGCAGTTTCAGTCAAGCATTGCATATGGAAAAAAAAAAAATTAGAAGGCAAACTGCACGAATGATCAATGATGCTAATTACAGTTCTCAATGAGGGAGATAATAGCAGTGCAACAGAAAGTAAATACTTATTAGCTCTAAGGAGCATCCTGTTATCTGTATGAAAAACAAACACATTTATCTGGGCATCACCTTAATGGCTCAGGCTGGGCTGAGGCGGTCTGCTTGCTTCACCCAGATACTGGTGTGATTTATCATGTCTGCTGGAAAACAGAAGTACCTCTACTGATGCTAATGAACTTAAAACTGGTCTGAATGGGGAGTTGGACCTTAATATTCACCTCAGCTGGTGCCAGGACTCCAGCCTGATACCTTACAGCCATGCCAGGTGTTAAGAATTACTTAGCAGTATGCTATACATTATATATAATAGGTGCATTACCCAGGCCCCCTCTCTCCTGGCCATCTGTAACCCTTCTGAAGATCTCATTAAGCACTAATACAGACTCAGTGGGCAAATAGTTGAAAGGTAAGTAGGAAGTGCTAAGGGCCTCTGGAGCCAAGATGGCACAGGATTTAAGTCTCTTCTCCGAGATCCACACAACAATTCTGTTGAAAGCTGTTGTGGTTGTCATATTTGGAGGTGATAAATATTTCAGTGTTACAGGAAGAGTGGAAAGTGCTCAACACCTCTGGATGTCAGGCCAGCATGTCCCCACTGGCCACCTCTCTTCAACCATCTCCAAACTATTCCCTAATTTATTGCAACAGAAGGCTTCAGCCCTGTCTCTGCAGCTCTCCATTAATGGCATAATGAACTGATGCAAAGCTAAGTCAAAGGACTTGGAGCCAGTGTGCAGTAAACATAAGCATATGTTTAGTGTTGGGTTATAAACTGCTGCAGCCAAAGTGGGCAAGTGTTACAAACTTCAAACATGAAACAGATGCAAGTTAATTAGAGGCATGAAAGTGATGACAATAGAAGTGAGCTGCAGCAAGGAAATGAAATGTTAGTTTAGGCAGAAGTGCTGCAGCTCTGCCTTACACTGCAAATGCCTTGGGTCTCTGCTGAAGATGGGAAGGCTCAGACATTTTATCAGGACAGCCAGGCCCATATGCAGAAATGCAGGTCACTGGTACAAGCAAATGCTCAAAGGGAAATCAATCTGGCAGACCTCTGCAATCTGGAAATTCATTTGCCATGAGGTGGGCTGTGGCTGAAGCTGGACTACAATGTGCCAAGGTCTCATACCTTGTGCCAGTGCATACAGTGCCCAGTGTGGCCACGGGGAAGCAGATGTCCCACTGACAGGAGCATCCCCTGGGAGAGGGGGACTGGGCTTTCCAGGCAGCACTATAGGTTTGCTTCCCTCTTGCCCTGAAGGGCTCAAGTCTGCACTTTCCTACAATTGCACAGCCAGGAGAGATCTCTAGCTCTGGCCAGGGGCTGCTGGGACCCCAACTAGTGGCATGAGCCCTGATAAGGAAGCAGAAGTGCTGCCAGGACTAGGCAACCCCTGAGACCACAGGGCTGTGGTCCCAGGGGGTGCAGTCTGCTCATGCCAAGGCTTTCCTCTTCCCTATCACTGTAGACAATAGGTTTTGTGGCTCTCTTCTTGCCCATGACTCTTCTCTCTAGGTGCTTATACTCTGCCCCTCTAGCTCTGAGTAGCCCTAAAAGCAGTGGTTTGGAGCAGTCAGTACTGTTTTGCTAAGAGTCTTGTGAGCTGATGTCCTTCAGGGCCATGCAGCTTTCTGTGGCTTACATAGACTGTGCAAGGAGAGGGATGTCGGGCGTTGGAGGAGAAAGGCCTCAAATAAATGCCCAAATAGCAGGAGCTATGAGGTAGCTGCAGGGGCCCTGGGTATGTTTGTATCCTTGGTCTCAGATGAGCAAGTGTGAGTGTGCCTTAGTCTGTGAAAGACTGGGCTCCTGCACAGACAGACCAGCTTTGTCCTTCTGCAGGGCTGCTCTGATGTTCTGCCCTCTAACATTTTCTGCACCTCTGCCTCAGACAGGCTTGGGAGCCAAAAGGGCTACCCACAAAGAAGATGGTTTAAAATAACTCCCTTGACAAAAAGAGCATTGCTGCTCAGCCACTCCTCCCTCCCTACAGCCCTTACCCATGAGTACTGTCAGTGCCAGAGCATTTGTACTCACAGATTTCAGGGCCAACAGGCTTCTTGGACCTCTGCTGCTGGGGCGCTGCATCCCCCCTCCCCACCTGCTCAGCCCACCAGTATTTCTGCATGCCTCCAGTGCCTTGTCCTGCCATCACACAACCAAGGGAGCAGAGAAGCTCACCCTGGCACTTGCCAGCCCTGCCCAGTCCAGCCCCACGTCCTGGCACCTTCCATGCAAGCCAGGGCCTCAAAGAGGTACTTGAGGGATTAGCAGCAGTAAAAGTCCTCCTCTAAATGAGAATTTCAGGTTGGGACCTGAAACTGCAGCAGTTTGGAAAGCACCCAGTGGCTTTGCTGTCAGGGAGTGCTCCTGAGCAGTAAAATAAAACCGTTGCCTAATTATAGTTTCACCAAGGGGCACTGCACTGCTGGGATGTTAACTCCTTGCACACAGACACCCTGGGTAGGGACTTGCCAGCACTGCTTGTGCCCTCGGGAGAGAAACAGATAAAGGTATGGTGTTGCCACACAGATGCTAGACAGCTGCATGGCAACAGAGGCAAAATCACAGGCACATCTCCTCATCCTGTACCAAATTCCATGTGATTGGGGCAGAAATGACATCCAACTGTTATCCAGTCCTTCCTTCACTAGGGGAAAAAAGAAATCTGTGGTTGGGAATGAACAAACAACGGTGGAGCAAGGCAGGAACAAAAATGGGGCTTCCCACTATTTGTGAAAACTGAACTTAAAGCAAACAGAAAGAAGAAGAAAAAAAAAAGAAAAAAGAATAAAGAAAGAAAGGGAAAAAAAAAAAAGAAGAAAAGGAAAAAGGCTGTAACAGCCCAAGGAAGCCTGAAATTACTCTACAATGAACTATTCATCTGACAAAATCACAGGGGCACAGTCTTTGTAGGAGGGTCTTGGCTGGCAGATTGATGCAGATTGAAGTGGAGAATCTCAGATGCTGTTGATATTTTTATTCAGGCAATGTTTTACCATGTTAGTTATTTCAGACAAGATGACTCATGAAAAAAAAAAAAAAAACCCAACCAAAAAACACACCAAAATACCCCAAACAAACAAACAAATGAAAAAATCCAACCCCTAATTAAATTGCTGAAAATGACCACATTGGTGGGGAGTCATGGAATAGAATCATGGAATGGTTTGTGTTGGAAGGAGCTTCCCAAGGTCATCTAGTCCAACACCTTGGCAGTGATCAGGACCACTGGATCAGGTTGCTCAGAGCCTTGTTGAGCTTGACCTTGAATATCTCCAGGGATGGAGCCTCAACTGTTTCCCTGGGCAACTTGTTCCAGTGTTCCACCACCCTCATGGTGCAGAGCTTGTTCTTAACATCCAATCTAAATCTTCTCTAATTCCAAACCGTTGCCCCTTGTGCTATCACTACAGGCCATGGCAAACAGTCGCTCTGCAGCCTTCTTGTAGGTCCTCTTCAGTACTAGAAGCTCTCCCTGGAGCCTTCTCTTTTCCAGGCTGAACAAGCCCAGCTCCCTCAGCCTGTCCTCGCAGCAGAGGTGTTGCAGCTCCTCATCATTTTGTGGCCCTCCTCTGGCCCTGTTCCATCAGGTCCATGTCCTTCCTGTGTGGAGGGCTTGTTGTAGTTTGAGGGGCCCCTGGTTCCCCTGAAAAACTACAGGGAACAAGACCCATCCCAGAGGAGGCATCTGGGCATCTCAGGATGCTGTAACATTGTTATTCTATCCCATCTTCCAGTATCACAGCCTAAAAGCTTGNCAAACAAACAAACAAATGAAAAAATCCAACCCCTAATTAAATTGCTGAAAATGACCACATTGGTGGGGAGTCATGGAATAGAATCATGGAATGGTTTGTGTTGGAAGGAGCTTCCCAAGGTCATCTAGTCCAACACCTTGGCAGTGATCAGGACCACTGGATCAGGTTGCTCAGAGCCTTGTTGAGCTTGACCTTGAATATCTCCAGGGATGGAGCCTCAACTGTTTCCCTGGGCAACTTGTTCCAGTGTTCCACCACCCTCATGGTGCAGAGCTTGTTCTTAACATCCAATCTAAATCTTCTCTAATTCCAAACCGTTGCCCCTTGTGCTATCACTACAGGCCATGGCAAACAGTCGCTCTGCAGCCTTCTTGTAGGTCCTCTTCAGTACTAGAAGCTCTCCCTGGAGCCTTCTCTTTTCCAGGCTGAACAAGCCCAGCTCCCTCAGCCTGTCCTCGCAGCAGAGGTGTTGCAGCTCCTCATCATTTTGTGGCCCTCCTCTGGCCCTGTTCCATCAGGTCCATGTCCTTCCTGTGTGGAGGGCTTGTTGTAGTTTGAGGGGCCCCTGGTTCCCCTGAAAAACTACAGGGAACAAGACCCATCCCAGAGGAGGCATCTGGGCATCTCAGGATGCTGTAACATTGTTATTCTATCCCATCTTCCAGTATCACAGCCTAAAAGCTTGGTTGCTATGGCTTCCTTCTCCCCTCCCCTCCCATTCCCCTCCCCTTCCCTCTTCTTCTTTCTTCCCCTCCTCTCCCCTCTTATTCTCTCTTCCTCTCCCCTCCCCTCCCCTCCCCGCCTTATCTCCTGGCTCCTGGGGCAGATGGCTACAAGCTGGCAGTGAATTTTGAGCTGCGCCATGCGGCCTAACGAGGCCTCGTAGGCCTCAGATGGAGGTGGGGTGTGGGCAGTGATGGCCTGCCGAGGGTGGGTGGACTGCAGTCCGACAGACCTGGCTTAGCTCGTGGGTGTTTAGTTTTACTCAACTGCCCTCTGCATGTATGCACCAGTGAACAGAGCCTCTCTTTGGACTTCCAGTTGGTGTGCAGTAGTTTCGTTCTTACTCTCCATGAGAGGTAAGAACCACCTCTGCCCTTCAGTCCTGGTTTGGAATCACCTCTGCCCTTCAGTCCTGGTTTGCTCGTGGCCTCCAACGATGCCAGGGCTCATAGCTGCATGCAGGCAGGTGCTGTGGGGGACTTCTTCACATGGAGCTGTTTCTTGGGGCTGGGTGTTGTGGTTCCTGTGCTGTCCTGGCAGAAGATGGGCAGAGGCATGCTGCAGCACTGGGGTTAGCTCTGCAGCAAGAGCTGGCCAGAGTGACACCCCTCTCCTTCTCCCTGAGCACCCTTGCTCTAGGAGGACATGCCATAAAGAGGAGACTGGGAAGGACACTGGTGAGCAGGGAGAGGAAGCAGAACCCCACCTCAAAACTCAGACTTGCAAGAATTTCTGATGCTCTGAGCAAGTGCTATATATTGGTTACAGCCTTCAAATCTTGGAGGAAAATAAGTAGTTTTGTCAGAACTTCCAGTTCTGTGCCTGTTAGGGAGAAGACTGCAGCAATGTCACCTGTGATGAAGCACTCCCATGCAAATGACCGTTGAATGGGGCTCCTTATACGAGGAAGCGTTACTCACACAGGCAAGGGAAAGAACTGGAAAGACTCTGCTAGATGGTGCAAGGTCATATTTCATTTCCATAATGTTTTCTCTCCCCAGGAGGCAGCCAGCAACCAAAGCAAAGCTCCAGTCTATGAAGAATTCCCTTATTAAAGATTACCCAGCTCCCTTGCTGCTCCAAGATGTCTCTTAGGAGCTACTCCATTCACACAGAAGGTATTTGGCTTTGTGTGTGTATGTATATATATATATATGTATATATTTGTTTGCTTGTTTGTTTTTAATTGAAAAATATCTTTCCCCTTCCCACCATCCCTCCAGTCTGGGTAGATATTCTTTAACATAAAAAGAGGGGTTTTGACAAGTTGAATTAGAGCTTCCTGACTCTGACGAAAAGCAACCACAGTAACAAGATGATTAACTGAGTCGATTTGGTGACTTTCTGACTGCTGCACAGCTTTGATAACTGCTGCTGGACACCTTTCAGGATGTTTTTCTATCAGCCTTTTATCTGTAGTTTGGTGGACCTTGTTGCTTTGGGAAAACCTACAGACTTCCTGGCAGGTTTTAATTTGATCTGTGAAAAGCACAGGTGGCCCTGAGGCTCCTTAGCCCTTGGCTGCCCCATAAATGATGCCAACACTCCTGTTGCTCTCTCATCCCATCCCCATCTTTCCTTAGAGCCCACTGATGGGGAAAATGCACAGGTCCATATGGAATCTGCCCACTCTCAGAATCTGCCCATGTGCTCCTGGAGGATGCTGTGGTGCTGAGCTGGAGAAAGTGTTGGGAGAGATGATTAGTTTTCCATTAGAAACTAATCTAATGTTACCTGACATTGATATTAGTGAATTTGCTACAATGGCAATGAACTGGAATGTTTTGAAAAAACAGAGGATTTTTTTCACTTGGGCAAATATGAAAAGAGCCATTTAAAATTTCTTCTATTTCTTTGCATGACAGTCTGAAAACATAAATGGACAAACTCACCATAACTGAATTTAAAAGTAGCGTGACTAGGAAGGAACTATTCTATCTCCAGCTCATTCTGAGGAGTGTCTGTGGTAGTGAAACTCCCTGCTGTGCACCTTCTCCCATCATGGGCACCTCTGCAGCCCCTGCTGCCTCCTGCCAGATGCTCAAAGGCAGCTCAGATTGCTTACAGGTTTCTCCCAGTCTAGTCAGGTTTATACATGCAGGGACCAGGCTCAGCAATGGGATTAGGTGACACTTCGATTAACTTTCAGTTACTTGTTCAAAAGGCTTTAAAAAGGTCCTTATTCATATGAGTAACTGATGAAGGAAGTTCTGGGCTAGCTTCTCCTCAGCCTGCTGGCCTTTGGTGCACATTTCTAAGTAGTATTTGCCTCTAAGAGCTCTGTTCTGTAAAGAAAGAACAACACAGATTTGGGTGGCATCATCTCTTGCTTGCCAGTGGAGGTTCAGTGCCTACCTGGAAGGAATTGCTTCCAGGATTGCAAGACTCAGATCACAGAATCATTAAGATTGGAAAAGACCTTTAAGATAACCAAACCCAGCCCTAATCCAACTACCATGACCACTAAACTGCATCCTGAGTCCCAACATCTACATGCTTTTGAACGCCTCCAGGGATGTGTCCACCTACAGGTTTGTGTCCTCCACCCATCCCTGCTCCCTCTTGAGTGACAGTGAGGGTATCAGCTGTATCATGGCTTTTGTCACTTGGCTGCTTGCCCTTCAGGCAGCACATCTTTCCATGGCCACTTCTAGGTTGTCATCAAATGGGTCACAGTCACTCCTGAACCAGACTGGACTCACACTGCTAAAGCAGACAGGTTCCAGAGCTCAGTCCCATTTCTACACAGGCATAGATGTGCAGCAGCTTTGGCCTAACATGAATGCCAAGAGATGAATTTGGATCTTCTGGTCAAGACTTTGATGTAACTTTTGCCATGCAATAAAACCTCTCTGATACAAAATCCAGAGAAATTATCCAGCCTAGCTGGCTGTAACAGGACCTTCTCTCCACAAGCTGTGTTAAGCTTTGACTTAAGAGTCTAGTGACCCTTAATTCCACTCCTAAGATTCCCTGTTGAATGTTTACATAATTTCAGGAGAACATTAGAGATTATTTAACTGAAATATCTTTCAGAGATTTGAAGGCTCCAACGATCAGCTGATTTTTCCAGGGGGAAAAAAACCCCAAACATTTAAAACCAAAGTAAGGGTTGCTCTCAAGGTTCATTCTTTATTTTAAGACAGCTTAAGAATGATTTAACAGGGTTAACTTCAGAAAGAAATATCCTGAAGTCCTCTAGGAGACATATTCTTGCAAGATTGCCAGCTAGTTTATAGCTGAGATTCCTCATGCTCCGTGGGGGCAATTACTGCAGCTGGGCTGGAAAGGCTTCAGTATTGAAACAGCAGTCAGTGAGCTACTGAACACAGGCTCAAATCCACATGGAGATTCTCAAAGCCTGGGCTGATTAGAGCAGAATAAATCTTGGACTGAGTTGCCTGTCCCTGCCTTAATGTCTCACACTAAGGGGGATATATGGAATGGGGTAGGCTGGTCATGCATTTTATCTGAGAAATGAGCTTTCCTTTTGCTGGGAGGTTGTCTGGAAGAGCCACTTAAAGCGAAAGCCAGAGGTAAGGAATTCGGCACCAAGTTGTGTAATATCCAGTAGCAACGTACAAAAAAGAAATAAACAAGGAAAAAAAACCCACCTTTCATTCTCTGACACCCATGAATTTGTTTAAGCAGACATAATGCTACCAGAGCTGCAGGAACCAAGTGACACCTTTCTGCAATACTTTTTATGTGTAGACATGGCACTTCAGGACACCCTTTGATGGCCATGGTGGTGTCAGGTGGATGGTTGGAATCAATGATCTTAGAGGCCTTTTCCAACTAAAACAACTGTATGGTTCTTGGGCAGTTGCTTTGATCCAAACCAAAATCCACATGCTGTAAGGCCTGTCAGTGCTGTTGTTGTCTGGAATGCATGAAAAGGTGCTTCGGTTCACACTCCTCTGCATGGTTTTGCCCAAGTCCATCCCTTATGCCCTGTGGAATGAAGGTCTGATTGGGCTCTGGAGCTCCTGGGCTGCCTCCAGAGTGGCTTTGCAAGGGTTCTGCAATGCTTTCCCCCTGCTGTCAGTCAAATTCTCCTGCTGTGACCCTCCCAGCTCTTCACCTCCCTCCCTGGCAGCAGGGTCTGGTATCTGTGTCATGGGCACGCAGCTATGTACTACCTCCTTTTGATGCAGAAGATCTGCAAGGTTTGAAAAGGGAGAAGCTACTGCAGGAGCAAACACTGATGTCCCAGCTGTGCTCAGGGGCTGCTCTAGTTCACAGGCTGGCTCCACCTCAAACATCATTTGGGTCACCTTTGTGCTGTCTCTGCACCACCAGCAGGGCTCTAATGGTGGTAAAAGGTGTCCTTGAATTTTTGGCTACTGAGTAGCTCATTCCCTTGCTTTTACTGTGGGATTGGGAAGCAAGTAATAGCAAATACTCGTGTTAGAGCAGCCACTCATTTTTGAAAGCTGGAGCAATTTTGGTGACTTCTTGGCCAGTGGATCTCGGGACAATCCTTGTAAGAAAGCAAAGGGTTTTTTTTCCCTCTTAGGCTTCTGGAAAAGCTGAGGCTGCAGTGCCAGGATAGCTGACATTTTTATTCTTCTGCTGTAAGGTTTGGTGAGACCTTGCAGCATTAGGTCAGGTCTGAGAGCTTACAGCCATTGAGAGCCTGGTCCTCCTCTTGAGCTGCAATCAGAGCTGGTGTGGAGCGTTTGGACAGAAGGGCTCTTTTATTACTACTTTCAGAAGCTTCATGCCTATATTGACTTGATTCTACTCAGAGAAATATCTCAGATCCAGCCTGGATGAAAGTCATTCTGCAGAACTGCCACTGATGGAGTGGGTCTGATTGTTCTCTAGTGGGATGGGGCTGCAGGCCTGGTCCTTCACATTTGGGCTGCTGGAGATGCCTCTCTCTGACTCTGCTACTGAAGCTGCTGCTTCTTTGAGAAGCAATAAAAGTCTCACAGTGAACAAAACTTACTCATATCATGTTTCAGGGCTTACCACAAGTGCTGAAGCATCTCAGTCAGAGGAACCCTCGTTGCGTTGAGCTAACTCCTATGAGCACTTTTTTACAGTTGAGGTTTCTGTTGATGGGGGTTTTTTATTTGTTTGTTTGGGTTTTATCTTTTTCTTAAAAAAAAAAAAAAATCCCAAGGTCTCAGCTATGTGCTGATGCTGCATGAGAACATTTCTGAACTCATAAAATTGTTTACTGAACAGGAAAACAATTTCTTACCCAGTTCCAACTCTGCCTGTAGCTCTGTGGAGGCATTTCTGGTGCCTCCCAGAGCAGCTTCACCTTCTGGAAACAGTGCCTGCAAAACCCTCTTTAGGTTAGTTTTTGTTGTTTGTTGCTTGGGTTTGTTTTTTTTTTCTTTTCTTTTCTCCCCTTTGTGTTTTAGTCTTTAGCCTTGTCATCCTGCTATGTAAGCTGCAAGCATGATGTTTCCTATCATTTCAAAAGCGAGTGCTCATTGAAAGATATAAAAGTGTAAACAAAAAGTTCATGTTTGCTGGCACAGTTTTTAAATGCAGACATCTGGGTTTGAGATGTGAGAAAATTGTAAAGAATTTGGGAAGGTTCAAAGGCTCGTGTTATTAAAGTTTTAATAATCTCCTTTTCTGCCTAACCCCAGCCCCCTGCTAGTCTTTGAATCTTGAAGGAAAATGCCGTCTGAACAAGATTATAGTTAATTAGGGGAGGATCTTCTCTTTGAAAGCCTGTAGGAAGCTGTCCTGGCTCTTTCTTTTCCTGACTCGAATGAGCTGTGTGTAGGAGGAGATACATGGCAAAGGCGCTGGAGTGCAATGTTTTAATTTAGAGACTCCAGGGGCTCTGTTAAGTTTCTATAACACAGACGATGGTATTTTCACAATTGCTTTGTTATGTAATCCAGGGAGAAATAATTCACCTGAGGTGGAATTCACACCTCGGAGAGGGACTGTGGAGGGCTGCCAATAAACTGGCATGGCATGCCTATAGACACACTACCTACAGACACACGTGTCTGTGCACACATATAGACACACACAGACACAGACACATGCGTTTACGCACACACACATCTATAAACACATACATCTATAGATGCAGCTCCTCCAGGAAGGCTGGGGCACATGGATGGCATGGGATGATTTCCATCCCAGCTGCCCTGGGTGATGAGAAGTTGAGGGAGAAGACAAAGCCTTTGCTTTGGTGGCCATGCATGGCTTGCCCCAGGGCTGGCTCCCTTGGGTGAAGGACCCTGGCTTGGGGAGTGCAGAGGGTTCAGTGGCTTTGCCTACTGCACCATGTTGCTGTGCACTTTTTGTGGCCTGAGCCAAGCTGTCACCCCATCTTACTACTGAAGCTTTACCCATGTTCTCTCTGCACATCTGCCCAGCAGTACCAGCAGAGAACCCATGGCACCTGCCTGTGGCTGATATGCTCTCATGGTAACTGTGTGGGTGTCTTGCAAATACAGCAGACCTGCACCCATCTCACCCAACCCCTGCACCACTAGCTCTTGCTGTTCTGCTGGCTCTTGCAGGCCCTTCTCTAAAGAACTTGCATCTCTTCTGGAACTCTACATGTAGATGCTTCGTGGCTCCGACTGGCATGCCAGGGCATGGCTCCTTCATCTGCAAGAAGCTGCTGAGTCTAAGGAGCACAAAAATAACAGACTGGACCCTGCATTGTGTCACTCAGCCTGCAAGAACTACAGGTAAGAACTACCTGATGCTGGCCCTGGGTCTGTAAGGGCTCCATCGGCCAGCATTCACAGTTGCCCCAAACCAAGCCTGGGGACTGCAGGTGGTGATTCACAGCCTCAACCTCAGCCATTGTTGAGTGGCAGGAAGATTGAAGCTGGAAATTTGTTTTAGAAAAGGAAATGTATATCTGCTTCTGAGTTTGCTATAAAAAATAAAGCCAGTTATATTTCTGGTCTATTTTGGGGTTAGTGATTGCAAGATGTCCTGAGGGAGCTATTTTTCTCTCTTTTTTATTTTTTTTAAAGAAAAATAGGGTGTTAAGAACCATAATTTCCCTAACATAACAATTCTATATTTATTTTGCTTTTTTTTTCTTTACACTCCCTGACTTATAATAGCAGTGCTTTTCTCCATCTCCTCCTGTCTCTCTAGTCTGCTAACAACCCAATTAGTGAGTGCCCAGAGCATGAAGCATTCCTGGCCTTGCTGCTATTCCAGCCAGTCATTAACTAGGTGGAGAAGGTCTAACAAACACTTGGGGAAAAAAAAAAAAAAAGAAAAGAAAAAAAAAAAGGAAAAAAAAAAGGTGGATTTTTTTTAGAAGTTATTTGAGTTTTACAGCACTGAAATAGAAAAGGTAGTAAAAGAGGGGAAGGAGGGAGTAAACACATTGCCAAAATACTAAGTCAATTAGCTTAGTTGAAGGGCCAGGATTTTGTGATGTAGCCTGGAGTCTGGAATTGCTTTCACCAGTAAAACACTTCTAGAATACCCAAAAAGCATCTATGCCCGGTTTTGTTTTGTTTTGTTTTTTCTCAAAGTATTTTGAGGCTCAGGCCTAAAACCCTGATCTTAACTTAGATATTCTTTTGTCTCTCTTGATATCACTTTATCTCGGATGCTTTCTACTCCATTAGGGGGAATTTGCTCCATGCTCTGTTTGCTCCACAATGCTTTACAGACTCTGGAAACAAAGTTCCTCACCCTTGAGAACTTGAAATCAAAGGCTCAAAAGTCTCACAGCCAGAGTCCCTGGTCAGTCTTCTGAGTCTTTATTTGAGTGCTCAAATACAGTTCTTTGATGTGAGGCCAGCAACAGCGCTCAAACTCTACAGCAGAGACACACTATTTAGCAGGAAACGATGTCAGATGAGTGGCAATGAAGTGACAAGAGAGAGCAGTCCATGACTGGACATCAGTAGACAGTACTGTCCCTGGAGACACATAAGTATGCAGTACCACTGAGAGCACAGTGACTAACCTGTGCAGCACCTAGCTTACTGGATATGGACAAGATGTTTCTAGGGACATATATTGCAGAAACATTGATCAAGCAGGTCAAAACCCCATTGCAGTGGGGCTTTGCAAGCTCAGCAGCAGAAATAGGCCATCAACCAGTTTTTACTTCATCACCACACAGGCAAGCTCTCCTTGAGAGATGTCTGAAGGGGAAATTTCCCAAGAAATTCAGGGTTGCAGCCAGTCATCACTTAACACACAGTACCACAGAGAGTCTGGGTTTGCTACATTTATGCTTTTCAAAGGAGAGGTTGGAGCACTCTCCCTAAGCATAAACCCTCCCACCCCTGAGGTGTATTCCCACCTGAAACTCCCAAAGCTGCAAAGCCCCGGAGTGCTGTGCCTTCAGCTATCCGGCCTCTCAACGAGCGGATGGCTTGGAGCCCAGCAGTAGAAAGACCTGTTCGCGCTGATTATCCTAGGTGTCATTAGCAGGATTCTTTACAAGCAACACCCTCCTTTGAAGGGCAGACATTCCCCCGCCTGTGGAGAGTGACTGGAAGCACTGGCTGCCAGATTTATTCTTCCTTTACAACGACTTCTCTAGTACGTGGCACCCCTTTGAGCTGACTGCTCTCGGAAGAGAGAGATGAATTTTCTTCTGGTGTGTTGACCTGTCCCGTTGTGCTTTGGCCAGCACATCTTTTTGTTGTCACTGTTATTGATGATCGGGGAAATGAAACTGAAAATAATCAGGAGGATATACTGAAATAACCAAAAATAATTGTCAGGAGGATTCTGTGGCCCGAAGGTTTAACATCTTCAAAGTGAATGCCTGGAGCCAAGTGAAGTAGCTATAGGAGAGTCTTTAGCTGAAATTCGTATTTGGAAATTCTGATAGGAAGAAGCCGAAGAAATGCAATGGTGAGGAGTGCATTTGTCAGGCAGCTCTCTTTTGAAAACTCCTAGCACACATGGTTGTTCTTCAGAGAAACAGAGGTGGGTGTGATGTGCTGCAGCCTTCAGCTTTGCCCTTGGCATGGGATTATCTCCTGGGAAGGATATAGCGTACCATTAAGCTCCTCTTTGTAAAGATAATAAGGAATAATGTCTCCTTAAGGCTTGCTGAAGAGGCTATAGACTATATGGACATATTTTATTTTTTTCCTCCTTTTTTTCTTCCCCCCCTCCCCCCATCTCTTACTACCTTTTGTCTTGTGTGATAAATAAAACTCCTACAGAAGAAAGCATAGTATTAGCACACAGTAGGGAAGTGGTGCTCATGAGCTATAAGTAGACATATGCACATCATCCTTGCTAACTGTGAATAGAATCTGGAATTCTTTCCAAATGCTGAAAAAATAATCTCATTTTTTTCTTTTCTGTGTAACTTTTGCACTGTAATGCTTTAAGGAGTGTATCTTCCCATCTTGGACTGTACATTGGGCAGCGAGGGAGACATTTACTTGTTATAGTTATGGCATGGAGCAACCTCGGTGTCATAATCTGTGTAGTGGCAATCACTTGGGTCACATCTACAGGTTTCTGCATTAGTTTAAGTGCACCGTGTGTGTCTCTGGGACTAATATGACTGCAGTTATAAAAACATGCTCTGGACTCCTAAAATTTCTTTCCTACAGCTTGGAAATGTAAACAGAGTCTGTTGGTTTAAGCACTTAGTGTAACACACTTTATCTAACTAACGTGGAACAAAGCCTTATGCATAACAGGTACAGCAGCTCAGCACTTAGCAATATTATTCTATTAAATTAAGGAATGTGCCATTGCCTTGTATCACACAGAGATAACTTAAGGCAGGATTCAGTTCTTTTCCTTGTCATTTTGGAGCTGAAATAGAGAAAAACTGTATAGGGTAAAGAAATTTTGAAAGGATCTCTTTTTTTGTTTGTTCATGTGTTTGTTTTGAGGGGGTGATACATACAGATTAGTTTTTAATGCCTTTGATTTGTAAAAATAAAGAAATACAGGCCAAAGAACAGTTTAAAAGTTGTCATATTTCACAGCAGTTATTTCTTTGATATGATTGCCCTGCTTGCTTCAGCAATATGCCAGGCCCAATAACCTGCTAACTTAAATCTGAGAAACATAAACCTCCAGAAATGTATCTTTAGCAAATGCATGAAAGGCAGGTAAAAAAGACAGAAAACATTCTTATAGATAGCATTAGTAATGCTGGGTGATGAAACTTTGCAGAAGAAATGTATGTGGCAGAGTTTCATAATCAAATAATAAGGGTTTTTCAATATTATTTCCCATAGGAAATGAAAATGGGGATGCTGAGGTGTGTTCAAGACCTAGCCTACAGTTTGAAGGCAGACTATGTTAAAGAAGGGAAATAATTAACCACGAAAGGCACCAAGTGGTTTAATAATTGTTATTCCAAGAAGGAAAGTGTCAGTACAAATGGGACCGGAAGGAAAAGTTAGGTAAATAGAACTGGGGGATACACTGTGCAATGGGCTGATGGGGCTACACACAAGAAAAATCCCTTCACTAACTGATTTGCCAGGTAAAAGAGTGAAGTAAACCATCAGTGAACAACAATTTTGGATGAAATGTCTCTCTTACAACATTTTTTGAGTGTTCATCTCAGCCAACTGTCCCCAGCTGACAGGTTGTTGTGCATGTCCCCATCAAACCCTGGCCCTGCACTCATTCCAGCTGGGTTTCTTGAGCTGTCTGGCATGATGATCTTGGTCCATGACATCTCCAAAGCAGGCTGAAGCTGGGTGACTGAAAAGTGCCCCTTTACAACTTAGGTTTACAACTGCTGTAACAGGCAGTCAGGAAAAAAGTAATTGGATTCCCTGAATGTAGAATGTACCTCTGAGAGTGCAATTGTGGGGAAACAGGGGTATGAGAATAGTCACTTTACAAAGCATTATGACAAGTGCAGTTTCTAGAGATCAGTAGAGGATGAAAGAAGAACAGCTGGGCTTTCACTTTTTCTGCCTGTATATGAAATGAAAGAATGAGGACAAGAGAAAAAGGTGACTGGATTAAATTTGTAGAGAAAGCCCTCTTTAGTTTGCTCCCATTTTGCTTCTTTGCATTGTACCAATTACAGTTAATTAAACGAAAGAATGACAACCACAAGATGAATAAAGGAAACACTTCAGTACAAAAATGCTACTCAGCCTTATGGAGTTTGGGGCTCTGAGGAATTGCTGAGGTGGTGAGCAGGGCACACAGGACCATTAGGTTTTCCAGGGGTTACTGAAGCTGTAGAGGCAGGCTGGGGAAGGACCGTTCCTGAGGGACTATAAATAACTCCCAGGGCTGATACTGTGTGGAAGGCTGGACCTTGGGGACTGGTTTGTCCCTTTCCATGTGTGAGTGTGCTACTCTGGTGTGGTTTTGTGGGAAGACTGAAGGAAAGTTAGGTCATAGAAGCACATAGTCTCACATTGGTATTAGGATACATGGCTTTTGTTGCCATGTTGTAACCCCTATAGCTGGTGGATCTCACGTTTCCTGGATGTGAAACTGCATCTGAGCATTACAAAACTTGGCTTGTCACCTCTTCCCTTTTCCTCCTGCCCTGTCTCTGTGGGCCATGGTAAAAGCTCACACGAGAAAGAGATAGCATGAACCTGGAGCCCTTCTACTAAAGGAGAAAGAGGCCACTTGGAGCCAGACATAGGTGGTGTTCTGGTGCCAGCAAAACCTGCACCAGAGAGGAGAAACACACCAGGTGCTGGGGAGGAGGGCAGGAGCCATCAGGAAGGCAGAGGAGAGAGAGAGGGGCACTGCCGCTGATTTTGTGCTTCCCCTCCAGCAGCTGGGAACTGGCAAGGACAAGAACAAGGACAAGAAGAGCTACTGAAAAATCATATCAGTTATCCTTTCTCTCTTTCAAAGGTCATTTAGCCCCACTGAGACTTCATCCTGAGTACCAGCTGCTCAGAACTATAGCTCTGCTCCTTCACGTTGACTATTCATGAGGCTTGCTATTGAAGACGTTTTTCTGATGTTAGGATACTTCTATCTGCTTCACTTATCTCTGTTAGTCAAACAATGTTTTCCTCTTTCACAGTTAACATTGTGAGGTGCAGGTCCAAAATCCACTAACCTTGAGGGAAACCTCCCATCCTGGCAAGGTTTTCAGTCAGGCTTATGGAGCATGAGAAGTCATCCTTACAGGAGTTGGAGGCTGCAGTCATAGGGATTTCCTCACCTTTCTGTCCCTCACCAGCTTCTCTGTGGCTTGGGAGTGAGGAAACATTTGGTAAACTTAGAGCAACATTTAGAAAGTTCTGTGCAGAGAGGTGGAGGCTCAGGGCTTTATGATGAATAAAGTGGAATTCATCTGAGCTCCAGTTCTGGGTAAAGAGAAACTGTGCTGTTGTGAAGAGTGTGATCAGGCAAGGTCAGATTTATGTCATTCAAAAGCAGTGTGGGGATGCTGTACCCTGGGTGTCTGGTATGTGGATAAATGTTGTCACCAGTTTAATCTTCATCACAAGTACACGTTTGTTCTCAAAAAAGATCAGTGGCCAGCTGGTGGCATGGCAGGAGCCCATGACACTGCCATATAAGAGGCTTGGGTTTGGGGGAGGTGAAAGGGAATGTTGCCTCTAGGAAATTAAAAATTACAACTACAGCCTCCTTAGCAAATGTCTGACTACACTCTTTTAACTGCACCACAGTCATCACAGGGGAAGAGTTTTGAGTTAAATGTCATGTAACAACTTTTTTCCCTGATGGGTTTTATAGATGAATGGAAAAAGTCTGGCAGCTAGAAGATTTTAAAAAAAAACTTCTTTCTGTTATTTTTGATTTTAATTGTTGAATCCTTTCTGTTATTGTTGAACCCACTTAGTTTTAATGGGAATAGATGGTGCTCAGTGGTACTTTGGAAAAAGCAGAACGTGCTCCAGCTCCAGGCTGGATGTATGTACATAATTTCTAGCCACAGATGTCTGAAGACAGGGGACACATCTGGGATATGGTGGGAGAAGGACAAAGAGCTGCACCAGGGTTTTCCTCAGCTTCTGTGGCTGCTCTGAGCTGGAGGTGTTCAACTGTGGGTGTAACATAAAATCATAGAATCATAGAATGGTAAGGTTGGAAGGGACCTCAAGGATCATCCAGTTCCAATCCCCTGCCATAGGCAGGGACACCTCCCACTAGTACAGGTCACTCAAGGCCTCGTCCAACCTGGCCTTGAACATCTCCAGGGAGGGAACAGCCACAACCTCCCTGAGCAACCTGTTCCAGTGTCTCACCACCCTCACTGTAAAGAACTTCTTCCTAACATCCAGTTTAAATCTCCCCTCTGCCAGTTTAAACCCATTGCCCCTTGTCTTGTCATTACAAGACCTTGAATGTATGACTGTGTATATCTGGCTGACCATGCAGTCTCCTCTGCCCCTGACAAAATGACAAAAGTTTTGTTTTATTGAGGAACCACAACACTGCAGAGACTTGAAACCTGCCATGAGGCAGGAGAAGAGCTCCCTACCCAGCTCTTCACCTGGTCTTTGACTATGGCTTTCCATTATGGCTATTACATAGTCCTTATATTTTTCCATGTATTTTCATACATGGAATAGTTAGGCATCACTTGGAAGCTGAGAACCAGTTTGCTAGCTTAGTGGGGGATGATCTACAAATTTCGGCCCATTACAGCTACTTTAAATTATGAATTATGGGACTAACCAATGGTTATGACCTCTAGAAATGTAAGGAGAGGCTCAGTTTAGCTGATGAGTAGATTATGTATAAGTGAAACAAGACAAAGCTGGAATTAATGTGTGAGCCATTAGGTAAAGCTTCCCCCACTCCTGTTTATCTCTGTCTGGTTTTAGACTTACCATTGAGAGATGCATAAAAAATGTGTGCTATGCTTCCTGCAGAAGATAAGCTTCCCCAGGCCCCCTTCCTATTTAATTGCTCTTCAGTGAAACTGAACTAGTTGAACAAAGTCAACAAGGCACAGCTAAAGTTTTTTGTGGATCTCCTTGTTAAAACATGTTTTCCAGTATTTCTGCTTGCAGCGAGCAGCATTTAAGTGAAAAAGTGGCAGTGGGTGGACACAAGGGTGCAAACTCAGAAGTGGGCAGAATGCACATGGATTTATTTGCCTTCACTTGTCTCAGCAATCTCTGAGAGACCTACCAGGGCTTCTAACTGATGCCTTGTTGTGTGCACATAGGAAAATTAGAGGGAGCAAAGAAGAGTTCAAACTGCGGAGCAGGGCAAGACTGTAATATATCATGACATAGTATGCATCAGCTTTATATTCCTTTGGATTGTTGTGGATATCTGCCACAGAAAACTTTACAAGCTCCCTCTTAAAATTACTATCTCTCTCTTTTGGAAGGCTGCCTCAGCACTCTGCTCTGCTGGATGAATGGATAAGCATGTTATGCCTCTCTTAATCTACTCATGGCAAGTGCTGTCCTTTGACTGAAGTATTTCTCTCCTAGTTCCTAGTTATGCCAACCATCTACTTCTTCAGCCTCTGTGTTGCTAGATAGTGTAAGTGCTTCTCATCTCCTCTTGTAAGATTTTCAACAGTTTCCCCCTCATCCTAGCAGCATTCCTCTTCAGCATGCATTAATCCAGCACACATCCTGGGCACATTGGGGTAGGTTCTCCTCAGAAGACTAAACAAAGAAAGGAATTAGGCTAAAGACACCTGAACACAATCCACTGTCCTCATGGATTTTGCCCGTATTAATTAGAACTCTTCCTTGGCTTGGTTTTGGAGTTGGTGAAGACCAGGGGCTGTTGCTAAAAGGCAGTGTGAACTTCACTCTTTTGAGGTGCCAGGCTTTAGAGGTTTAGACATACTTTGTGCCATGCTGCTTGGCCTCCAGGCCAGACAGTAGTCCTTGAAATTCCTTTTTTTTTTCTTTTTTCTCTTTTTTTTTTTTTTTTCTTTAGTAGCCTTGGTGACCAAAAGTGGGCATGATCTTCTTGATGAGGTCCTGCAGTGTCCAGCATTTGTTGGTTTCAGTAATACTTTGCTTCCCATAGAGGAAATACTTCATTCTAGGTAACATTTACCTTTTCCAATGATCAGGCCACCTTGCTGGCTTGCCATCACACACATGGTTAGCACAAGTTCCTGCCCATGATTTCTGAGGTGCATATCCTTTCATCTTAAATAGTAAAAAATTCCCTCCATATCTATTGTTCCAGAAGACTGTTTGGCTCTTAAGTAAAATTTTGCTGTTTGTCAGTATGGACCTTAACCTCTGTCACCAGAAAGTTTCATTAGACACTCTTTTGTCTCCAAATTGTTAAAGAAATAGGTAGGATTGATACTGATTCTTGCGAAACACTCCTAATGATTTTCTCCCTTTCATTTCAAGCCATTGTCACCTCCCCTTTAGCCAACTCCTTAACTACTTTGCAATTCTTATCTTAATCCCACTTTCTCTGCTTGAACTAATAGTTTCCATCTGGCAGAGTATCAAATGCTTTATTCTAGTCCAGATAAATGACATCTTCTCATACTTCCTTTCTCTGTACAATCAGATAAGTATATTCTGGTAGACAGGCAGAAGCTGCTTTTGTTAGGGCTATGTTGCATTTTGTTCCAGTTTCAGTTCCTTTCCTGTGTTTCTGGTTGTTCCTTTCCTCAAAATACCTCCAAACCAGGGATTTTCTTCACAAAGCCTGGAAGATATTTAGAGTACATGTAACTTTTTTTTTTCCTATTTTTTTTTTCTTTGAAGCTTGCTTTTCAATCCAGGATGTCTTGAATTAAAGGCAATGAAAATCTGTAGCCCAAGCCCCACCTCAGCACTCCTGAGGCCACGATGTTGATTTCTATAGACCTGAAACTTAGTACATGCTTCTATTGAGCCCACAAGCTCATTGCAGAATGATTTTTCATATGTGTTCCCAGCTTAACAGTTCTTCCCAGTGGCACATAAAGGACCTGTTGTCTTGTGAGTAAACATCAAGAACTAGTGATGCAAGACCCTGAATACCACCCACTAATCACTTCTGCATCTCATTGTATTTTGTAAGTCAGGTAGTGAAAATCAGACTTGTATTTTCCCTCCAACTGTCCATGGAAGAGCCTTTAGCTAATTTAAGGAGCAGGAAATGTGGAGGCATACATATGGGCCAGCAAACTACCAACACAGCTCAACACTGCTGAGTTTGTAGAGCCTGTGCTGACTTTTCTGCTGCCACATCTTTCATCTGGCCAGTATGAATAAATATGAATTGGCTTCTAAATTACTTCCCTGGATCAAATTCAGTGCAATGATAAAGCACAGTGAGTACATGGATTTGGTGCTAGCTGGGATATGTCTGCCTGCACTAGCATCTCATCTTCAGGTACAAGGTAGGTATCTGCTTTTGGCACACAGGATGTAAAAATTGTTGTGGTTTGGAATACCTGATCTAGCAAACATCGCTGCAAATTAAAGCAACCACAGTGGAAAAGACACAAACCTATTCTGCAGTTCTTACTTGCCTCTAAACATCTATCTCCAGCAGCAAAGAGAAAATCCCTTGTGGATAAGTGAAGTTTATATTCAGCAGTTAAGAACAGTAATTAAAACTCTTTAAGTGCATTCATTAATTTTCAGCTTCTGAGATGAGGTGACACATGCTGCCAGTAACAACTGAACTAAGACTGCTTAGGTTGCCCTCTGTTTTCTCTCCTCTGAGCAGACTAAGTTACAAAAGGCATGCTAAGCCAGCCTTGCTTGTATTATTTATTTTCCTTTTTGCTCTTTTGTTTCTTTTAATTTTTAATTATGAAAGCTGGGCTCCTTCCAGCCCAGGGTCTGTGCAACCAGGGAGAAAGCAAGGATGCCTTCTGGTCCCCTCTACTCCATCTGCAAAAAGCAACAAAGGAAAATGATTTTGTGGGTGTTACACAGTGATGTCCCTGTGTGAAATTTCTAAAACGGTCCACTCCTCCTCTGAAACCTTCTGGGGGCTCTCAGGCTGAAAAGAGATTGTGAACTCAAGCTCAAGAGTAAGGCTTTGTTCACAGCACTCTCAGCTCCTTTCTGTGTGCTTATTTATTTATACAATCTCCCTTATCTTTTCTTGTGTGCCTTGCCATTTCCTTCAGCTCACATCTCTGCTTCTTGACCTATTCAACTTCTTTCTTTCATGACGTCAGTGTGTTTTCACATTCTCCTTCATTCTGTCCCAGAATAAAGCCCAAGTTTTCTCCTGCACACTTTCTGGGTGATTTCTGTATGTGTGTTATATTTTGCTTTCAAGAATAAAGGAAGCTCTGTAACATGAATGGTTTCCACAGTTCATGCTGCTGCACTGGGGGAGCAGGGCTGGGAACCCCTACTGAAGGACGTGTGTCCCAAAGGGGCCTCCTGCTCTAGCTAGCCCTGGGCCACCGCTCTCCTGTCACTGCAGGAGTTATGTGGATATCCACTACATGGATATGGGTGATGCTGTCCATATGTGAGCATGTTTGTCATGCATACCTAGGTCTCAGAAGTGGGGCAGGAAATGCTCAGAGCCAACTCTCCATTTTGTGGCACCTGTATCTCATGTGTCTGTGGAACACCATTGCCCTGCTCCAGGCTGGGGCAGTAGACCAGGAGGGATGCTGTGGTTTCATGCTGCATCTGAAGGGCCTGAAAGCACTGCAGCCCATGTCTATTGGGTGACCACAGGTGCACATGTACCTCAAACCACAACAGTACCTTTTAGGTGACCCCAGTAGACTGGTTGCCCACTCCTAGACACTCAGGGTGATATATGGAGGCTGACACTCACAAGTGAGGCTTTGCTCATAAGCCATTCAAGAGAGTAAGGGGAACCACTAGGCAATTTCTATACATGTTTTAATATTAAAATATGAAATATATATATATATATTCATTATTAAAATCCACATGGAAAGGGCAGGATGTGGACTTTTCACTCTATGCCATGTGCTTCAGAGTGCACATCAAATTCTTGACTGTCTTTCCAAATGGGGCATGCAACTCCCATCCCCCAGAAAGCGTGCAGCAGAATTAATATTTCAGTACTTAATTTTTCTTTTAGCAATTTAGGTCTGCCATGCAAACTGCTTGCTTTGATCACTTGGAAAAAAAAAATACTGATAAAATAAATTAAAGGAGAAGTCTTGACTTAAGTTTAAAAACAACTTCCTTCTCATTAGGCTTTCCACGGGAACCATGTATCATATTTATTTAAGCGTTGAAGAAAATATTTAGCCTATCCACAAAGGTTAAATAATCAGCTGATAAGATTTGTAGCTAAAGTATGTTTAAATGTACTCATTAAACATAGTATGTGTTAGGTAATTTTTCAAAAGCTCTGCTTCTACATGTAAACCATTAGGAAGTGGAAAGGGAAAAGTCAGAAGGAACCAAAGCATTCCTTGTGAACAAATACAGTTGTGCATTGTACAGGCTGCAACTAGCCAGAGTCAAAAAGTCAGAATAACAAGACCCAGAAGAAGGCTATAATGATACAATTTATTCTTCAGCAGCAACCAAGAGAACTAACCCCAGCATTTTGCTCTAAAAAAAGAACTACATATTTTAACTCACCTTGTAATTTATGTCTATAATAATTGGAGAGAGAAGGTTGAATGTAACTTATACAAGGCTCAAAGCCTGTGGAAACAAACTTTTCTTGGTGAACTGAATTTACTTTCCAGCTCTGGCAGAAAGTATTTTTTACATCTGATTGGTTTTACTGGTACACAGAATGACTCCATATTAGGATTGGGTAAAAGTAAAAGGATACTTTTGCTTAGTAAAAAGAGGACCTTCTAGAAACAGACTGCTTAGTGTTTGTTTTCTATGATCTTTTTTCCTTGATTTGAAGATCAGGGAAATTGATTTCCCTGAAATTTGATTTCCAGTTTCAGCAGAAGCCAAAAATGTCAATCAACTTATCTGAAAGCATTAGACAAAAAGAAAGAAAGAAAGAAAAAGTCTTTATGGTTAAACAACTCCTTTCCTCTGAAGAGTCTCAACCTGGTCTTTGCTGTGTTATGAATATCATCTCTGGGCAAACAAATGAGAGCCTGAAGAGATACCTTTTTTATCCAGACTATAAGCCTGAGAATGGAATTCACGAGAGGAAGCAGATGCCTTTTGGAGAATTTGCATTAAAGATTAGCTTCTGCTGCTTTTATTCACAAATGGTCTTGTTCTTTGGGTAATCCCACTCAATTTTCTGGTGTTATGCCTGGTGGTGGACAGTAACTTGCAGTGGGACCAGTCAGGGGTTAGGCTGATCCTCCATAGGATTTAGGGACAGAACACTGCATCAAGAATTAAGGGATTAATGCTGAACAAAGAAAACAAGCCCTTCATCTGCTGTTTGTGATTCAGTTCAGGAGCTATTGTGGAGTTGTCTGTTTCTGTGGTTTGAGGTGAATACAAGATAGGAACGGTTAGGTAGGGTTTTCTCTTTTGGAAGTACTTGAGACTTATGACAGAGCCTTTTTTCCCTCTTCTTTTCTCGGTCATGCAAACAGCTGTATTCATTGTGTCACCAAAATCCAAGCATGCTTGATCACATTACAGTGCACTTCTGGCCTTATAGTGAGAACATGTATGTGCAACAGGTCACACGTGTGAGGTCTAGTTGCTGGACACTCTTTGTCTAGCTGCCTGATGAGGCATGGAAGAAAATTCCTCTCTCACCTGTGTCAAGTGGTAGGAATTGATAAGGAGTTACCAAGTAGGTAAACCTGCTTGTTTAGTTGTTGTTTTATGGATGCATGTCTGTTACAGGCTTGGGGATTTTTGGAAGGAAGGATGATAGGGGTTTGGTGCAGTGTAATGGACAATCCCAGGCTGCAGGCACATGGGCACCACCGGGGCAAGCCTCTGCCAGTAGTATCTAGAAGTGATTAATTTACCTGCACTGACAAAGCTATAACTCTACCCAAAGTGGGATGGGACACACAGGCAGCATGGGGTGATCATTGCTGGACTTCTGCAATGCCCTCTGTCTATAATGCTCACTGCAGGAGCGAGGAGGTAGTCATGGATCACCTTTGTCCATGAGCTTGGCAAGGTATCATCATCTAGTGTAACACAGTTCAATGACCTCTTTTATTGCAAGGCAGTGGAGGTGCACATGGACTTTTTTTAAAGACCAAAAGTATTTCTTCAGCTCCAGAGTTTTGTTTGCTTTTGGAAATCATTATCTGTGAGCCTCAGTGACCTTTTTTTTCAACATTGCAGCAGTGTTGTGACATTCCTCAGAAAACTATTTAGAAAAGCTGGAGGGACAAGTGCTGTCTGCATACGTACTTTGACACAGCTGCTTCTCACAGCTTTCACCACTGTTTGTAGGTCCTGGAGAAAAAGAGTTAATGGGGAGGTTTCATAATATTTTACAGCACAACAATCAATCACGCTAAACTTGCTGTCGTGTGAGCTGCTTCCTCACCCAGCCTTGCATGACCTTCAGACCCACTCTGAATCACCAGCCATAAATGCTTGAGTACCCTGGCAGCTCCTGGGTAAGTGGAGGGCCCTCAACATACCCAAGGCAAAATAATGGGGAAGTAGATACCTGCACAATATGCATCCATGCACATTGGTAACTTAAACTTTAAATACTAAGCATAGATCACAGTTTTAGTAGTGGTTAAAGCTGGGTTGGTTGCTGTGAAAGGGGCTGTGCCTTTCCAATCTGACTGTTGTGTATTGCCCAAGGAAAAGCAGTCAGCTCAATAGTTGGATGACTGGGATTTGCTTCTGCCAAAATCTTGTCTTTTCATCAAAAGATTAGAAGCCTTTTTTTTTTTTTTTTTAACCACACACTGTACACTTTTCAGTGTGGCCAAGTTATTGGGTTTTTTGGGGGTTCAGATTTTTGTCAAAATCTCAAATGTCTCAGAAAAAGCTGAAACATGGCAAAGAAAGTCCATTTTTGTCAAAGACAATTTTTCACTGGCAAAAAAGGGTGAACGGAAATCTCCAGACAACCTTAAACTGTGTATGGACTATGATATGGTGTGAAACAATTAAAGATTAGTTCACTGACAATATTCCACTGAGTGCTGTTTTGTGGACACCTACCACAGGAAAGAAAACTATTTAGGATTATTTTCTGTCCAAGCTGTTTGGACAGACCCTGTGCAACACCTGAGCACATGCCTAACATCTTGGCGCAGGAGCTGTGCTGTTGGCTTCAGTAGTGTAGCTCATGTGCTTAGGCTTAAGTGTGTGCTGGAAAACAGAGATTAGAATGACTGAGCTCAGAACTGCAGCCATGAAAAGACCCCTGTGTTTGCACTCAAAACTGGAGTGGAGCCCAGGGGCTAAAACAATATTGCTAGGAAGAGGTTGTACAAAAGTATTTTAAAATTCCTTTTCTTTTTTTTCACCTGGCTGGTGAGGTGGCACTGCTGCCATCGGTGGCTTGCACGACAAAGGCAATCTCCTAAATCTGCAAAAATTCCACTGCACATTTCACAGACAGCCAAGTGTTAAACCAGAAATTACAGTGAGGATCCCCCCTCCCTTTCCCCCACTTTCTCCTCTGTTCCTTTTGACATCTGAGAGGAGAGACCACAACTGCATACCATTTATAGACTTGCCTGATTAAAACCAGTTTTCCCTATAGGTCACATCATGTAGAAGACACAAGGTTTTTGTCAAGAGACCCGCTACTGGCAGAAACTGTTTTGCTGCTATTGCTAGTAAGAAATTAGTAACTAGATCCATGTCCTGTTTTATGCCAGCTTTATAATTATACAATTTCAGTGGTAAGCCAGACATTTGGGCCAAGGGTAATTTAGAAATCCTAGCTCTCCATTCAGTTTGGCTTTTTGTGTTCATCTTTAATGTAGCTATGTCTTCTTGCAACATATAATCTTCCTACATTTTCCTCCCTTGCTATGGTTTCTGTGACCCAGACCCACTGCCATAACATAACAAATGCATTTTATTCAGCATAACTTTTTGAGACCATAGGAAACAATTACAGGCTTTAAAGAGAGTTATTTTCTGTCCTTTATGTTTCTTGTCCTCAGATAATGATGCATAGTTCACACTTGTGTGACCAGTGGGGCAGGATTTGGCCCTTTGGGTCAGAGCTGCTCTGGCTCTCCTGTCCTTCCTGTCATTTCAAGAGCTCTGTGGAGCCTAAATGACTTTCTTGAATGCAGTTTTTTATGACCTACTAGACTGTGGTTGGCTGGGTTATCCTTTTGGTGTGGTAATGGGCTGCAGTCTTTACTTGGCCCATGACTGCACAAAGTATATATTTGTCTTTTTCAGCTCATGTATGCTGTGAATGTCCTGACCTAATAGTATCTCTGAGATGTGGGTTTTGGAGCACCAGTGTGTCCATTATGTCCATTTGCTTTCTACAGTGAAACATCCAGCCAAAAATAAAACTCCTTCATTTCCTCCTGTGTAAGCTTTCCTCTCCCTGCTCTTTATCATGTTCTTCTTGTTCCTTTGCCTATGCTGTATGATTCTTTTTTTTCCTGTTATGTTATTTGAACCTCTGAATAACAGACTGAAAAATCTCACTTCCAGCAGAGGGTTTTCCAAACTTCATGGATTTAATCTGATCAGTTTCTCCCTTTGCCTATAGCTGCGTTAATTGCTGACTAGATTTCTTTGTAATCTACAGAGACTAGATCTGAGGGAGAAGTTCTTCAGTATGAGTGTGGGGAGAGTTGGGAACAGGCTTCTCAAAGTGGTTGTGGATTCCCCTTCCCTGAAGGTGTTTAAGGTTGTAATGGATGAGGCCTTGGGCGACCAAGTCTAGCATCCCCATCCATGGCAGGGATGTTGGAGTAAATGATCTCTGAAGTCCCTTCCAACCTAAGCCATTCTGTTTCTGCCTGGAAGCCCCAATTCCTAGCTCTCACGTGTCATCATAACTAAACATCTGAACTGTTTTTCCATGCTGAATAATGACTTTGCTGTTGGGACTCCCAAATAACTGCCTTGTGCCTCCTTCTTTTCAGCCACCTTTCTGTTTCTGTTGGTCATGTACAGTCTTGGAGGATTACGTAGAGCACTGCACACACAGTCACAGGTGTACACTGTTCTGGGGCAATAAGGAAGAGAAAACGTAAAGTCAAGTGAGGTGACTTGTGTCCCTAGCCCTCTGCAGAGAGCCATGGCTGAGGCACACATCTCCTACACCACTGCTCACAGTCAGGGCAAGCAGTGCCTCCTCTGCAGACAGATGTTTCTTGTTTCAAATGTCTCAACATTATGGCTTTTTTCATTATCTTTTAACTCTGAGATTTGCTTTTAGTTCCAGATAAAACATAAGTGACCATTTTCTTAAGTTATTCAGTGCCACTGATGGGATGTGCACATCCATGCATGTGCATGGCTGTGTAGTGGTGAGGGTTGTATCAGGGCTGTGCTTGGCACATGGGCATAGCATAAATCTTGCAGCAATTTTCACCACATAAATTGGTGAATGAGTTGCTTCCTTTTGTCTGTGGCTAAATGTATTTAGAGAGTATATTTGACAAATGGGCCTTGAATTACATCTCGTAGTAAAGATGATAGTTTTTCTGTCTGCCTCTTCTTCCTCCTCTCAGGGAAATGGTCCTAGGGTTTAGGTGCCTTGCAACATTGGGCACATAAAGCAGAAACACCTGGAAGTCAAATCTTTAGCAGTTTTCTTTGGCACCCTCTCCATTGCAGCTCTCAACCACTCCAGCTTACCACCTCCTTTGTTCTTTCAAGCAAAGGGCTTAGTAGTTACTTGCCCTTTCTGCAATTTCATTTGTTTTCTGAGACTCAGTAGCTTTTCTCTGTCTTCCATATTCATCTGGGCTACCAGACAGTCATGAGGTGAATCATCTCTCCACAGGATGGGCTCTGTGGAAAGCTGAGCATCAGCCCCTGAACTGCCCTTGCTTTGGGAAGGACATGCATTGAGACACCCAGGAGAGGTCTCCTTTACAGGACTCCTACCAAGCACAGGCCAGGAAGATTTGTATTTATTAGAAATGTTTACTCAGGAGACATTACCATCCCAGATCCAGGGAAGCTTTCTCAAGTAACCTGGGATGCTGTCTTTGGACTGAACTTTTGGGGTGTTGCCATCACCAGGTTATTGCTTCTATAAACACTCATTATTCTTCTGGCTCCTAGCTAAAAATAAAGCCTGATGTGCACTATCTGCTGCCTACAGGTTTCAATCTGTAGCATTCTCCTTTTGTTCCTAAGTACCTGGTGTCAGTATGTTGGCACATGTCCCTTTACAAGAGGTGGGCTGATGGAGGGGAACCAAAGCACCACTTCTTCAGCTATGGATTTCTCAGTTTATATTCCCTGGCTTCATATCAGCCTCAATTTTTATATCTTAGTTTCTGGATGGATTATTACTTGTTCCAGAATAACTCCAATGCTTTAGATAACAGCAAGATCCAGTGCACAGGAAAGCTCTTTTCTCTTTCACACAGTCAGAATGGTTTGATAGTGGACAGTGTGTTGTACTTTTGTTTATATATGTCTGCAGAGAGCTGTTAGCATGAGAGGTGTTCTGGCAGAGGGAAGCAGGAAGGGAATCTATCCCTTTGATTCCACAGCATTGTAGGATAACTTTGGTTTCTCAGGGGGAAAACCATTAGATGAATGTTTCATATGCACTGAGTCAATTGGAAGCCAGGAACAAGTCAAGATCTGACTCCTGTTACACTTTGAAATTCTTTTCCCACTAAGGAATTTCTGTCAGAGAAGTAAGTAAAGAGTATCTATCTGAACATTTGTTTATTTTTAATGCCATTTAAGCTGTTGTCATTTGGACTAGTTTTTATCCCCTCCAGGGTCAGGGCTCAGTGCTAGCATCAGCAAAAATTATAGATTGTAGAAGGCAAAAGCTGTGTTATGTGTGGGCATAGAGTGTATTCCAGTGAAACACCACTGAATTTTTCACCTCTTCTAAGAAACTTGATGAGACCGAGTTGGGAAGCTGAGTGAGTCATTAACTGACATCCAAACTCAGGTGGTATCTAACAGGGAAGCTGATGCGTTCAATATGTAACTTCTCATTAGCCTTTCTTCATTGTTGTCCTTTCTTATCATCTTGATTTTTACAAACTTCCCTGCCCATCACAAAGGCAAAGAGAGTGAAACATCTGATTTGATCGGAGCAGCTCTGCTCTGCCTTTTCAGCTGATGACTCATCAAACCAAATCTGCAATCTCTGGCACAGGACCTCAAAGGCTGGCTGCTGTCTGAGGAGCTGCAGGAACTACTGTCAAGTGTTTGCCTAACCTTTGCAATTTTACCCCTCTCCTTCTCCTAGGGATCAAAGACCCTTCAGNTTTCTTCAGCAAGTGTGTGTGGAACCAAAACGAGAATTTACAGCTGAGAATTAAATCTCACTCAAGCCCTGGCTGATGTTCTTGCTGCTAAACTGCAAGGAAATTTGTTCCTTGGCACAAAGCAGCAAACTTCCCCAACTCTTCCTATCTCCACTAGGTATTTTTTTCTGTTTAACAATTTAGTGTAGCATTTCTATTTGAAATAGTTTGACTAAGTAAAGCACAGTGTGTTTATGGCTTACTGTTCAACTTGCAAGGCAGCAGATCAGCATAGTTGTTTTCAAATGTTTTTTTCTTTTGGAGCTAATGTTACCCTTAAGTCTGTTCTTGGGCAAACTTGCATGGGGATGGGTCCAATGGATTGCATAGTAGCTGGTTCCTATTCTGGCAGGGCCACTGTGGAAGCAAAACTGTCTGGTAGTGACTGGCACCATAAGCTCCCCTTCCACCTGCAACGCTCAGAGCATCACTTTGAAGCTTGTCCTAAGATGTCAAGATGTGATGTACTTCATGTACATCAGAACTGCTCAACTTCAGGAACTGTTTCAGTGTCTGCTTTGGGTGAACTACAGCGCTTACAGGTGAAGCCATGAATGCAGTCTACTCCAAGCACAGCTAATGCACATTGCATTCCTCCTGTAATCCTCTGAGATGTCTTTCAGAACCCAGGAAACTCAATGAAAGATTTTATGGCTATTATCTCAGTTGTTTCACTATACAGGAAAAAATTTCTGAGCCCCAAATCAAAGTTACATCTAAGGTGATTTGACTTACAGGTCCCACTGTACAGCTGAACTCCATTTTACCTCACTGATTGTGTAGCTGGGAGTGAGCAGGGTTTTTTCCTTCTCTCTCTCTCTTTTTTTTTTTTTTTCCCTCTTCCCCACCCTTCCCTCCCCCCACTTTCTCTCTTTATGAAGGTAGCAGGAATGAGCTGGAGTGTAAATTGCCTTCTTGACCACTCAGGGGACCAGCAAAAACTTGATTGCTTCACAGAGGTCGTTTTCTTGCAGGGGCAGAGCAGAGCTGCAGCTAGTAAATTTGAGGATGCCCTAGGGGTGGCCCTTTAAGACAGGTAGGGACGTTAATGTAGAGGACTCACACAAGTTTCACTGTATTCTTACAGCTGGATAAAAAGCACAATGAAAATGCAAAACCACCCAAACTGTGAGAAACTTTCAGGGGGAAGTAAGCTGCCCTGCTTGTTCAAGCATAGCCTTTGGAGGTGCTGCCATGGGGAACTGCAGCCAGGCTGGTCTTGCAGAGCAGTCAGGAGTGGCTTTCTGGTGAAATGTGCTGTCTGGGTCCTGAAGTATGAAGTGTGGTAGGTACAAACACCACTGGGCAACAGGTCAGAGATGATGTCTAATCTAGGACACATCTTTTTTAGCTCAGATGGATTTTAGGGGCTTGCTGAGTACGGAAGGGGGCTGCTTGTCCTAGCATTCAGTGCTGCTGACCAGTGTGTGCAGCCATGGGGTTCCTGTAGCTTTAAACTCTTGCTGCTGTGGTGCATCTTCTGCTCCTTCCCTCCTCAAGCCTCCCTCCTGTCCCCTCAATGCCCTGACGACCTTTTGTTTAGATCAGCTATCAGCTGCCATTTTGGAAGGAAAAGCAGCTCCCAGAGCTTTCGTACTGATAACGCAGTGTGGGCCGAGATGAAATAACTTCCTCCTCTATTTATTTTTTTTCTTTGGCTGAATTCTTTTTAATGCTTGCTACTCTGTCCATCCAATGACCTCTACAAGGCTTTTTGAGTCCATCCTTTTAACCCTTTCCTCCTGTCCTAGCTCTGCATCATCTTTTTCTACAATGTACTTAGACAGCACTGGCCCAGCCTACTCCTGGAGAAAGGATTCACAGAATCACAGAATGGTAGGGGTTGGAAGGGACCTCTGGGGATCATCCAGTCCAGCCTCCGTGCTGCCACAGGTTGACCTGGATTAGGTTGGACAGGAACATGTTCAGTCAGGTTTTGAAAGTCTCCAGAGAGGGAAACTTCACCACCTCTGTGGGCAGCCTGTTCCAGTGCTCCAGCACCCTTACAGTGACGAATTTCCCCCTTAAGTTCAAATGAAATCTGCTGCGTTCTAGTTTGTGCTCATTGTCCCTTGTCCCATCACTGGACACCACTGAAAGTCTGGCCCCATCCTCTTGACCTCCACCCTTCAGATATTGATAAGCATTGATAAGAAGCCCTCTCAGCCTTCTTTGTTTTCCATGCTAAAGAGCCCCAGGTCTCAGCAGAGCCTTTCCTCACCACTCCAAATAGTAACATAGTTGGCCCTGCTCTTGTTAAAAGCGCATCCTACACCCGGCCTCAGAGGCAGAAATTAAACCAGATCTTTCATCCTAGTTATAATGAGTTATTTATTGGCCACAGAGAAAGGGTTATTTTCTGGGACTCCAGATAAGGCTGGGGCCAGGAAACAGCTTGCAGTTGTCTCTTCAAATTCATCTAGTATTTACCATAGTGCTTCGTTATTTCCTCCCTCGTTATCTTCGAAGCAGAGGCTGTCAGGAAGGGGCAGGCTGGTGAGGGCAGCTCAGCCTCCTTGAGATGGGCTTTTCCCACATCCTCACAATCTCACTGAGGACATCAAGCTGGGCTCTGGATGCCCCTGTGCCCCCTCTTTGGCAGCACATGAAGAAAGTTGTCCTTTTCTCCCCACTCAGCTGAGAGGGCTCTAAGAGCTTTCTAATCAGCTCACTGTCAGCCTGTTTCCTCTCATCATTTAAAGTGAGCCTGCCCTAGGTTTATAGCTGCCAAAGCTTTTGCTTGGATTCAAAACATGGGGATGTTCGAGAGGCAGGTTGTAACTGCCAGGGCAGATTACTGAGGAGGCAGCAGCCTGGGGAAGATGGGCCTTTTCCTCTTGTCAAAAATACTCTGTGTGGATGAGAAATCATTACCCTGGCTAAGAAGTTTTACTTGCAGTCATTCCTTCTGGAAATGGGCTGCTTATTTTGCCTTCTGTTGTCAGAGCTGTACTTCTGTAAGTGAAGTGACCCAACTGTCTGTGTAAATGGGTGACATTCAAGGGGGAGCTGAGTGATGGCAGGCTTTGGGGTTTATTCATGCACCTGCAGGAGACTGCTTTGGAACCCTCACTGGTATATCAGTGCTCAATGCACATTTCTGCTGCTCCAAAAAGCATTGGCAAGGCTGGACATTATTAAGGTACATCTTGGCTGTTAAGAGGCAGTGCCAGATTTTTCCACAGGTGCCCAGGATGCCTGTGGAGATTCTGTAAGCCAGGCGAAAATTTTTGGAAAAGTATGTTGGGAAATGCTGGTTTTAGGGTCAACCTTCTTCAAATCAGGCCTTCAAAGCAGCAGCATGGTGTGCACAGCAGTATGCAAAATCACCAGCTGCATCTGGAAACCCTGACATAAGTTATTGACCAGTAATGCAAACACGTACCCAGTACATTCAGCAAATCTGCCATCTATGACACACTTCTTTTCAGCTTAGACATATTACTGAGTGGGTAATGATTTGTGGTATTCAACAGGGAGCTTTCTTCTACCTCCCCTTGAGTCTTCTCTTCATCCACACGCACGCTGAAGATGGCCTGCATGGCAGAGCAAGAGCAAGCAGCATGTTGGTGCAGCCCTTTGCAAAACCTTTGTCAAGAGTTATTGCAAGCAGTGCATGAAAAGGGAATGGCCTTTTCCATATGTTTGGAAAGTTGTAGGTAGCTCTGTCTGGATACCAGGATGAGTCTAAAGGACAAGCTGGAGTCAAATGTGGTCTATACTTAAAGTTACAAAAGCTGCATCCATCCAATGTTGGACACAAGGCATGGTGCCTGACTTGTCCTGCAGTTTCTCACTCACCTGTGGTGTGGGAAGGAGACAATGTGCAGGAGTGGGGTGAAGTGCTGCAGAGGGGTCCAATGGAGCAGAGTGCAAGGGTGGTGGAGGTCATGGTGGCACAGAGTTGGGATTTGTGGTGGAGTGATGTGGGATCAGGTATCCTGGATGTAGACTTTATGGGATGAAAGGGGAAGGAAGGCAAGACCTGAGATCCAGGTTTGTGTGTGTATGGGAATGGCATGGTTACATATTTTGGAGGCATTTAGGACCTCTTTTCAAGCCCTGCTGGGAGCTGTGCGTGCTTTAAGCTGAACCTGACCACTTAGCACATGGTTTAAGGGCAGTGTTGTGGTTAGAGCCCTAAAATAAAACACACAAATGCCCCAAAGACAATACTTGTACATATTGCACAGCAAAGCATGGAAATGGTGAGAGGGGCCCCTTGTATTGTCCACTTTGAGCATTTGTCAGAAGAGATGTGCTCTGGAGAAAAGGGCTTCTTCTTGTGGCCAGTGACATGATTCCCAACACATTCCGTTCGTACCACGTTCATGTGGAAAAAAAAATCCTTTCTGCTGGTATGTCATTGACATTTACCATTGGGTTTTGAGTCTATTTGATCTTTTATGTTCTGAATTTCATGAAAATCAAAGTGGGTATATTACACACAGATTCACATAGATTGCACTGGGTTACAAGACACCCTCCAAAGTCATCTTGTCCAGTCCCCCTGCAGTCAGTAGGGACACCTCCCTACTGCTGCTGTGGTGGAAAGTCCAAATTATACCTAGAATACTTATCCAAGACATGTCCTAAACACCTACCTGAATACCCACCTTGCCCCCCCCTCCCCAATCCTTCTAGGTGGAAGAAGCAGGGGAACAGACAAAAGCCTTGGCACCTCTTGGTCTACCACAGAGACATCATATTTGGGCTTGTTTTGCCCTCTGCTTTGTCTTTGGTAAACACAGGTCAGGGATGCTAGGCATGTGCATCTCCCTTTTTGGGTGAAATAACCTAGGACTGGTTCTAGGGGTGTTTTATCTGTTGCTATTGGCCAAAGACACTCGTCAAAATGCTTAAAACCCTAGCCACCTTGTTTGTTTGGTGCTGCTGCTTTTGCTTTGCCTGCCACCTGATTGCATTCCGTGCACTCAGCGCAGCTGGGGACTTGCCTCCCCCACAAAAGGCAGAGCTGACCCTGCCTGCCTTCCGCACTGAGCCAAGGGACTGAAACGGCTTGTCCCAGGCTGGGATAGCTGTTCCCTTGAGCTCAGCCGAGCCCAAGTTCGTTAACTCTGGCCGAGTCTAGGTGATGACCTAGCAACAGCCTAGCAACGAGTCGCGACGCCGGGACCTGCCGGCGGCCGCTCCAGCCCCAGGGCAGACTCCTTTGCTATACACAGCACCCGATCGGACTGCTGCAGCCCATAAACCTGGATCCTGCTTCGCCCAGGTGCCTGACCGCTCCGGCGACCTCCTGAGAGCCACGGAGGGTTTGCCTCGTGTCCGTGGATCTTCTCAGACAACCTGTTCCATTGGAGCTCCGCAAGCAGCACAACCCCGCTACATCATCACCACTTGGAAGGCCACCACGTGGCAGGGACTATATTTTTCCTCCTTTATGCTTCTGGATTACAAACATTGAGACTAACCAGTGAGTAGATTAACTCTCTTTTCTGAAGTTTATGGAAGTTTACATTTAACCTTTAAGGAGCAATTTGTGCTGCAAGACTCTCCAGTTGCTTACATTTTCTAAAACCTTTCCTGAAATTGTTTCAATATAATCTGACTGCAAAAAAATAGTTTTACCAATCCCATTACAGAATCTGTGTGTGTTAATTGTAAATAAGTTTGGGAAAATTTTATTTATATATATTTAATAAGATATTTGATAATATATTATCAAA